>CAUJNA010003246.1:0-65000 GCA_963377175.1 Effrenium voratum
GGGCGAGCCGGTTGGGCGAGCCAGTACTAAGCCGTTGGGCGAGCCACTCAACCACAGTGGCCTCCACGCCTGCGCCTTGGCGCTCCTACGGTGCCAGCTCGGCACGTGCCCGCTCGGCACATCTAGTGCCTGCTCGGCACGGTGCCAGCTCGGCACATTTAGTGCCCGCTCGGCACTGCACCCCCTCCACGGTGCCAGCACCGGGGTTCCTACTAGTGCCCGCTCGGCACTGGGGTGCCAGCTCGGCACGTGCCCGCTCGGCACTGCCTGTGCCTGCTCGGCACGTGCCCGCTCGGCACATCTAGTTACTAGTGCCCGCTCGGCACTGCTAGTTAAGTGCCCGCTCGGCACTGCCCTGCCTCGCAGAAGTTCAGCTCCAGGATGAACCTAACGGACGGCCTGACAGGAAAAAAAAACAGGGCGGGGGCACGGGGTTGAGCCACATGCACATGTCATGCGAAAAGACGTGCAACATGCAACACCGTGCGAAAAAACGTGCAAAAACCATGCAAAATCATGCCATGCAAAATCATGTCATGCAAAATCATGTCATGCAAAATCATGTCATGCAAAATCCTGTCATGCCAAAACCATGTCATGCCAAAACCATGCAAAAAACAAGCTGTTCCACATGCAAAATGCGGCGCGTACGGAGCGCCAACCCGCTGAACATCCACTCTCCCCGGGTTCCTTGCTATATGTGCTATATGTGCTATATGGGTCTTACAAGGCAAGCCACTGAACATCCACTCTCCCCCGGCTCCTTGCTATATGTGCTATATGTGCTATATGGCTCTCACCAGGCAAGCCACTGAACATCCACTCTCCCCGAGTTCCTTGCTATATGTGCTATATGTGCTATATGGCCCTA
Organism: Effrenium voratum; assembly: GCA_963377175.1. Lineage (NCBI taxonomy): Eukaryota > Dinophyceae > Suessiales > Symbiodiniaceae > Effrenium > Effrenium voratum. Next base: position 872 of record CAUJNA010003246.1, read on the forward strand.
TATAGCACATATAGTACAAATTTCGCGCGTACCGAGTATATAGTACATATAGTACATATAGCAAGGAGCTGGGGGAGAGTGGGGGTTCAGCGGCTTGGCGTGTAAGACCCATATAGCACATATAGCACATATAGCATGGACGCGGGGGAGAGTGGGGGTTCAGCGGCTTGGCGTGTAGGACCCCATATAGAATATATGCACATATAGCAAACTGTTCCGGGGGGAGGGGAGAGGTGGGGCGGTTTCAGCGGCTTGGCGTGTAAGACCCATTAAGCACATATAGCACATATAGCAACGAGCCGGGGGAGAGTGGGGGTTCAGCTGCTTGGCGCGGCTTCAATGCCGGGCAGGCGCGGCCTTGCAGCCATTGGCAAAAAAAAGCGTGCTGCAGTCCTCCCCCCACGGGAGGACTGGAATTTTTTTTTTCTGGGAAGAATCCCTTGGCGCGGGCTCGGCAGGGTGGCGCACCCGGAGTGCCAAGAACATGTTCATCCGACATGTAATCCGACATGTTGAAGAAATTAAGCGTATAGCAAGGAATCCTGGGGGAATTTCAATGCAGGGTTTCTGCAGGGAATCCCTGCATTCCCTGTATCCCTCTCTTTAGAAGACTTTTCAGCAGTTCTCAGGCGAACCTCTCTCTGTAGAGGGGGTTTTCCAAATGGCTTATCTTCTACCTGAGAGGCTTCTAGCACTCGTCCGTCCAGCATTTGACCTCGTCCTGCGAAGGATTCGAAGTCTAAAACGCTGCGTGCAGGCGTGTGGCTGCAAAATAGAGACCCCTAGATATGCGCTGCAATTTGGCTCCAGGTTGCATTTCAAGCGATGTCAAGCTTTGCCAAAGGAAACCCCTTTCCCTTTTTTTCGGGGACCCCTTTTTTTTGGACCCCTTTTTTTCTTTTTTTTTTGTTTTTCTTAGCCCTGCAAAGGTTGGCTCGCTTGAAATGCAACCTGGAGCCAAATTGCAAGCATATCTAGGGGTCTCTATTTTGCAGCCACACGCCTGCACGCAGCGTTTTAGACTTCGAATCCTTCGCAGGACGAGGTCAAATGCTGGACGGACAAGTGTCAGAAGCCTCTCAGGTAGAATATACGCCATTTGGAAAACCCCCTCTACAGAGAGAGGCTGCCTCTACTCTCATCTTGAAAGTTCGACTCCTGTCGGTGTGTCCGTTTGCGTCGCCGCTCGCCGGGAGAGAAAACACTAAGAGTGTTCAGCAATGGCACCTGTGCGCCGGCCGAAGAAGTGCCCGCACGGGCGACAGCGGGCTCGGTGCCGCGACTGCGGCGGCGCGTCCTTCTGCATGCATGGGCGACAGCAGCACATGTGCCGCGACTGCGGCGGCGTATCCCTGTGTCAGCACAGGCGACAGCGGGTAACTGCCGCGACTGCGGCAATTTTGTGTGTCAAATCCAGGACTGTCCTCGGCAAGACCACCCGTTTTCCGGGGCGCAGAGCTTGCTGAGACACATGCGAACGATGCACGGCGACAACCCGCGTGCAGTGACCAAGAGTAAGGAGCTTGAGGTGCACCAAGCGCTCCGCGACGCGCAGATCACCTTCGAGTACCAGCACTACCTGCCCTTCCGCGGCTGCGGGTTGGAGTCGGAGACGGCGCACGCCTTCGCGGACTTTGCCCTGCCGGCCCCGTGGGGCTACGTCCTGCTGGAGGTTGACGAGGAACAGCATAAGGCTTACGACCCCAGCTGCAACGTGCGCAGGGACTTCGACATGGCCGCCAGCGTGGCGCTTGGCAGCGGGCACAAGCTGCTGGTGCTGCGCTACAACCCGGACGCTTTCAAGATCGCCGGCGTGACGCGGCGGACCACCAAGGAGGAGCGCCACGCGCAGCTGATCCGCCTGCTGGGCGGGCTGCTGGCGCGCGAGCCGGAGGCGCCTTTCACCCGCCTCTTTCTCTTCTACGACCGGGCCGCGGAGAACAGCGCGCTGCCCTGCGTGGCAGAGCACTGGTCCGAGCCCGTGCGCGCCGTTGTGACAAACGCTTCTCCACCACCCTGCCGCCGCTGCGCCTAGCGTTTTTCTGGGAGCCGGGGCAAACCTGTGTTGGGCACAGTATTGGAGGCTTCCGTGACCCTGCCCCCGCGGGTCTCCCCTCGCTTACGCCAAGGCGCGGCGCGGCAGGAGCAAGCCGCGCACCCTTACCGTCCCCCTGCGTCTTGCTATATGTGCTATATGTGCTATATCTCACAAGGCAAGCCACTGAACATCCACTCTCCCCGGGTTTCTTGCTATATGTGCTATATGTGCTATATGGCCCTATATAGCACATATAGTACAGATTTCGCGCGTACAGAGTATATAGCACATATAGTACATATAGCTAGGAGCTGGGGGAGAGTGGAGGTTCAGCGGCTTGGCGTGTAAGACCCATATAGCACATATAGCACATATAGCAACGAGCCGGGGGAGAGTGGGGGTTCAGCGGCTTGGCGCGGCTTCAATGCCGGGCAGGCGCGGCCTTGCAGCCATTGGCAAAAAAAAAGCGTGCTGCAGTCCTCCCCCCACGGGGGGAGGGCTGGATTTTTTTTTTTTTTTTCCTGGGAAGAATCCCTTGGCGCGGGCTCGGCAGGGTGGCGCACCCGGAGTGCCAAGAACATGTTCATCCGACATGTAATCCGACATGTTGAAATTAAGCGCGTAGAGCGGCTTGGCGCGGCAGAAATGTGAACACGAGTGGCAATTGTGTTGGCACTTGTGTTGAAGAAATTAAGCGTATAGCAAGAAATCCTGGGAATTTCAATGCAGGTTTCTGCAGGGAATCCCTGCATTCCCTGTATCCCTCTCTTTAGAAGACTTTTCAGCAGTTCTCAGGCGAACCTCTCTCTTTAGAGGAGGTTTTCCAAATGGCTTATATTCTACCTGAGAGGCTTCTGACACTCGTCCGTCCAGCATTTGACCTCGTCCTGCGAAGGATTCGAAGTCTAAAACGCTGCGTGCAGGCGTGTGGCTGCAAAATAGAGACCCCTAGATATGCGCTGCAATTTGGCTCCAGGTTGCATTTCAAGCGATGTCAAGCTTTGCCAAAGGAAACCCCTTTTCCCTTTTTTTTGGGGACCCCTTTTTTTTGGACCCCTTTTTTTGATTTTTTTTTGTTTTTCCTTAGCCCTGCAAAGCTTGGCTCGCTTGAAATGCAACCTGGAGCCAAATTGCAAGCATATCTAGGGGTCTCTATTTTGCAGCCACACGCCTGCACGCAGCGTTTTAGACTTCGAATCCTTCGCAGGACGAGGTCAAATGCTGGACGGACGAGTGTCAGAAGCCTCTCAGGTAGAATATAAGCCATTTGGAAAACCTCCTCTAAAGAGAGAGTGCTTGGCCTCCACGGAGTCGAACAGCTGCTGGAGCTCTGCCACGTCGGCCTCGGCCATCTCCGTCTTCACCCTGCTGTCCGACAAATTCGTGAAGCTCGTGTTGCAGACCACGTTGCCCGTGTTGCCCGCGATCACGAGGCAGCCTGGGTTCCTCTGTTCGTGGTCAAGGACAGCTGCGTCGAGAGGCTCTTCGTCTGCACCAGCGCCTCATCGTTGATCATGATGAGCTCGCACTGGTGCGTCCTGCCGTCCCGCTCCAGGAAGACCCTGGCGCTCTGGTTGCCCAGCAGCCGCAGCTCCGGGCCGCTGTCGGAGGCCGCGCTGTTGTTGGAAATCTGCAGCTTGCTCCAGCCCGCCCAGTTCTTCGTCAGGAAGAGATCGTCCGAGAAGTCGGAGGTGTTGGTCACGATGAGCGTGTTGGAGGCGAAGAGCTGCGGCGCGGAGACCGTGCCCGACTCGTCACGTCGCCGCAGACCACGCTGCCCGTCTTGTGGCCGTGAAGGTGCAGGCCAGGCTCTCGCAGTCCAGCGTGCCCGCGGAGGCCGCCCCGGTGATGGTCAGCGTGGCGCCCGTGAGCGCCCCGGTGGCTGCAAAGCGTCGTGAACACGTCCATGCAGTTCACGTCGTTGCACAGCAGCTGGTCGCAGCCCACGTTGCCCTGCGTGGTGAGCCCGTCCAGTGTGGCCGAGGCCGTGAGGGCCAGCGAGTCCGCCAGCAGGTCCGTCACGGAGACCGACTCTCCCTCGAAGGCTGAGGCCCTGATCTGCAACCTGTACAGGTTCAGCGTGCCCGCCGGCTGCTGCACCAGCCCGGGGATCGAGCCTCCGAAAGCTCCGAAGTGCAGCTTCGCGATTCCGCCCGGCGGCACCGAGAAGTCCAGGCGCGCCGTGCTCCAGACACCCTGCGAGGGCGTGCCGAGGAAGGTGCCGGTGACGCCCACGTAGTCGTTGTCGGCCGCGCTGACGTACATCACCAAGTTGGAGGCCGTGCCCAGCCTGTACCGGCAGCCGAAGGAGTAGCGTCTCCCCGGCGTCAGCGTGTAGGTGCGCACGATGTTCCAGGCGAAGGCGCTCAGGGTCATGGCGTAGCCCTCCAGCTGGAAGCCTCCCACCGTGAAGCTGGTCGAGGCCACGGAGCTCTGGCTGTTGGAGCGCACCAGGAAATTGCCTAGCGTGGTGAGCGTGGGCTCCAGCAGCACCTCGCCCAGGGTGGCCAGCGTGACGTCGTCGGCCCCTCCGTCGAGGAACTCGTGCTTCAGCAGCAGCGCCGAAAGCCGCGTGTCCTCTCACGCTCCGCCGGTTGCCGGTCTCCAGGCGGCTTGCGTCCAGGAATCTGGAGGCCGAAGACCCCACCGTTCCAGCCGTCTGGTTGGGCAGTGCGCCCCAAAGTGCAGCTTCGCAACTCTGTCGGTACAATGGGTCGTAGACGTTGTCTGCCTCGGACATGTACACCACGAAGTTGGAGGCCGCGCCGAGCCGGTACCGGCAGGCGAAGAGGAGCTCTCGGCCCGGGGTCAAGTTGTAGGTGCGCACGATGTTCCACGGGTTCGCCGCCAGGGTCAGGGTGTAGCCGTCCACGCTCACTGCGCCCGCGGTGTGCGTGGCCAGGACCACGCTGCAGCCGCTGCTGGGGCGAACCGTCCAGTTTGACAGCGAGACGTCCGTGGGGGCCAGGATCTGCTCTCCTATGGCGGCCACCACCTCGTCGGCCCCTCCGTCGTCCGGAAAGCGCACTGCTATCTGCAGCGCCGAGGCTGCCTCCGTGACTCCGAGCTTGCCGGCAAGGAGGCCGTCTACTTGTGCGATGGTGTAGTAGCTGAGCAGCGCGGCGGCGATGCTCGAGGCCGTCGCCGTGTCCTGGTCTGCGGCTGAGCGGTACGCCACCAGCGCCGAGGTGATTTGGTTGGTTGTGAAGACGTCCTGGTCCGGGCCCGTCCGGTAGGCCAGCAGCGCGCCCGCGATGGCGGCCTGCGTCTGCGTGTCCTGCGCGCTCGCCGTGCGGTAGTCTCCCAACAGCGCGTCTACCTGCGCCGAGGTGTAGTAGGCCAGCAGCGCTGCTGTGATGGCGCTGGTCGTCTCCGCGTCCTGCGCTGCCCCTGTGCGGTAGTCTCCCAACAGCGCGTCTACCTGCGCCGAGGTGTAGTAGGCCAGCAAGGCTGCTGTTATAGCAGCGTCAGTGCCCGCCGTGGAGTAGCAGTCTGCCGTGATGCTCAGCGTGTCGTCGCCGTTGGCCAGCGCAGCAGAGAGAGGAGCCCCCAGATGCAGGTTGCGAACGACGTTACTTCCGCGAACGAGCTCCCAAGTCGTGAAGCCCGCCCAGGCCGGCGCGTTAACAACTCCGCCGCTGCCGGAAAGCTGCAGGGCGGCGAGCTCCGCGAGGATTGCGTCGAGGGCGCTCTGGAGCGTGGTCTCGCTGGCCGAGAGCGCGGCGTTCGTGGCGTATGAGGCCAGCAGCGTCGCGTCGGCCTTGGCCCCCTGGAGCGCCGTGATGCTGGCGTCCCGGCTAGCAAGCTGCGCTGCGACGAAGGCCTCGGTGGCGAGACCCAGCAGGGCATTTGCTATCTTGGTGTCTACCTCCAGCGGCGTGTCCAACCCGTCCACCGTGGAGAGCAGGGAGGCCAGCTCGCTTGCGTCCGCCTTGCCGAGGAGGGCGGCGTCCAGGGCTGCCGTGGTGACAGCGTCCAAGAGGGCTGTCGCTATCTTAGAGTCCACCACCGAGGAAGTGTCCACGGCCGACTGCAGGGCGTAAGCAGTCAGGGCGCTGGCGTCTGCCTTGGAGGCCTGCAGCCCCGAGATGGAGGCGTCTCGGCTCGCGAGCTCGGAGGCCAGCGCCGCGGCGGTGACGGCCCCCAGGAGAGCGTTGGCCACCTTGGTGCCCACCTCCAGCGGCGTGATCCTCGCCGCTATGTCTAGGGAGTGCTGGTCCACCACCGTCTTGAGGCCGTAGTTGGCGGCCACCGTGGCCAGCGTGGCGTTGTTGGCCGAGGCGATGGAGCCGTTCATGGCCGCCGTGGCGCTGTAGTTGGACAGCTTCAGGTCCACGCCGTCCGGGGTGCTCTTCGTGGCCACCACGCCCTCCAGCACGTCGAAGGCCGACTGGTCTGCCTTGTTGGAGAGACCCGTGGTCAGCGAGCTCTGCAGCGCGGCGATGCTGCTTCCGTGCGCGGCCACCTGTCCGTCCGTGGTGGCCAGGGCCGCCGCCGTTGCTAGGGGCGCAATTGCCGGCGCCAGCGCGCTGCTGTCCAGCTTTGAGGCCAGCTCGGCGGTGACTCGGTCGTCCAGGGACTGGATGGCAGCGGCGTTGTTGCCGGAGGCTGCCGTGTTCACCGCCAGGTCAGTTACTTGAGCATAGGGCGTCAGAGCGAGGGCCAGCTGTCCTGCTGTGACGTGCGTGCCGTCAGTCACCTCTCCGTTGTCCAGGACCTCCGGGATGTTGCCCGTGACTGGTCCTTCAAACATGTTTTCTTAGGAGTAGTCGTTACACGAATTCGTAACAATGGGGTGTTGTACTTTCGCAACGCGCCCTCACTTGAGTCGCTATGGGACATTCGGGGCCTTCGCAGCGCAGGGTGGTATAATTATATATCAACTCGCAACAGCCCCTGGCAGTACGTGAAGTGTGGAATGACTGGGCATGAAGCGAGACCTCTGATGAATTGGCCGACGTCGGTCAAAACGCTTGGGAAAGGACACTTGTCTCAGCGGCTATGATTTGCGGGGCATTCATGAGCCAACCTTGCCCATTCATGAGCCAACCTTGCCCATTCATGAACCAACCTTGCCCATTCATGAGCCATTGATGAATCACCCGGTTCCATTATTGACTCAAACTTGCCAAGAACCGAGTCCTCTCGGGAACTGGGGCGCTTTTGCGCACTTTTCGGCCCCAAAGAGAGCGGTGACGAAGCGGTGACATCGCGGTGAGAGCGTTTTTGGGCCAAAAAGCGCCGTTTTGGGACGGTAACGAGAGCCGATGGTGAGATGGCTTAGGCATTGGTCTCCGGAGCGACGTTTCGGAGGTTCGATTCCTCCCCGGTACCTCAGCGGGCTGACGTGTTAGAGACCGGTGACATCGGCGGTGATAAGTTCAGCGGGCTGCCGTGTCATGTGGGAGAACCTCGGCTGGCTGACGTGTTATGTGGGAGAACCTCGGCGGGCTGCCGGGCCGCGAAAAACCCTGCGGAGAGAACTGGGCCCGGTTTTGCGCACTTTTGTACCCAAAAAGCGAGCGGTGACGAAGCGGTGACAAGCGGCGACGAGTTCAGCGGGCTGGAATTCGCAGGCTTTTCGGGCCAGAAAACGGATTTCGGAGCACGGCGAACGCATGGAACCGGTTTTCGGAGGAAAACGAGCGAATTTGGAGGCCCGGGCACCACTTTCGACGCCAGACACGAAAAAACGACTTGACGCCCGGCCGAGAGCTCCTCTTTGCCTGCCGGCGCCGGAGGGCTACGCCGTGACCCTGGGCGCCTTCGCCTGGAACATTGTGCGCACCTGGGGTACCGGCTGGGCACGGCCTCCAACTTGGTGATGTACGCCGACAACGACTACGTGGGCGTCACCGGCACCTTCCTCGGCACGGCCGCGCAGGGAGTCTGGAGGGTGCGCCTGGACTTCTTGGTGCCGCCGGGCGGAGTTGCAAAGCTGCACTTTGGAGCCTTCGGCGGGTTGATCCCTGGGCTGGTGCAGCAGTCGGCGGGCACGCTGGACCTGTACAGCATGCAGATCAGGGCCTCGGCCTTCGAGGGAGCCGAGGGGCCGAACGACCGGCTGCAGGCCGACCTCAAAGACGAGGTACGGCCTGGTGGTGATGGACGTCTTCACCCGGGAGGCTGCCGTGGAACCTCTGCAGAACAAGAACGCCGAGACGGGCCACCAAGCGCGCCGCGCAGGAGCTGACGGGGGACGACAAGAACTTTGTGGTCACGACAGACTGGGCAACGAGTTCGCCACGCTGGACCGGGAGCTGCCCGAGGAAGCCGTGCGCCGGACGAAGCGCCCTGAGAACCGCAACGCCACGGCCGTGGTGGACCGGGGCATCCAGACGCTGAAGAAGGACCTCGCCACGCGCGCAAGGGCGGGCAGTGGAGCGACCACTTTGAGCGGGCGGCCGGGGCCTACAACGCCCGGCCGCACGAGACGGTGTACGGCGCGCTCAAGGACGTGGAGAAGCAGCCGGCCACCGAGTTCCGGCTGCTGCAGGACAACGCCGACAAGTTCCAGCGCAACAAGGACTCACGGACCGGCGCGTGAAGGCGGTGGAGGACGCGGGCGCCTTCCAAGCGCCGACGAGGAGCTTCAACCCTCAGTACGGCAACGTGCAGCAGCTGGGCGCCGTGGACTCCAGGAGCACGGAGGGCCGGGAGACCCTGATGAAGCTGGCTGCCGGCGCCGCAGGGCAGCAGCAACGGCGGGCTGACTGACGAGACGGGGCAAGGCCGGCAGCTGTGAGGCAGCTGGACGACTTCCTGGCGCCTCCGAGGCCCAGGACCCTCGACTAGCTTTTTTTGACGCTCACCTTGACCACCTCCTCCGTCCACCCGGGAGGCTCCGACGGGCAGGAATGTGGCGCGCTCGGTATCGAAGCCCCCGCACTTTTCGGAGTTCGCCGTTTTCAGCGCTTTTTGCACCAAAAACGGAGCGGTGACAAAGACCGGCGACATCGAAAAAACGTTCAGCTGGTTGAAGAATTTGGCTGTTTTGCAGGGTTTGGAGACCAAATAATTAGGGGACTAGGCCTTCTTTCCTTACTACTGAGGCCTCGCTAGACCTGGGCGCCCCATCCTGCAGCTCTCGGACGAGACCTACTTCCTCGACCCTGAGGGGCACTGGGTGGTCAGCACCCAGAGCACGCAGTATCGGAACTCCAGGACCGAGGTGGAGACGCTCCTGCGCCAGCGCTGAGGGGCCTGAGGAGCGTGAGCTCTGCCCTGCGAGGTGCTGCAGAGCGCCTTCGAGAACAAGCCGCTCTGCGTGCCCCGGCAGCTGGCCGAGCTGCTGCAGCTGAGCGTGGAGGAGGTGTGCGCCGACTTTGACGCCATGCTGCGCCACGACTGGAGGCGCCTCGGCATCTCCAAGAAGGTGCGAGAGTTCTGCGTGCGCGCAACGCCCCCATGCCATGCGCGTGCTGAGCTCAGGGCGACCTCGTGGACAGCTACGACCCGGCACTGAAGGAGCACCGCACCGTGTGACCGTAAAGCTCTACCGGGGCAAGGCGATCGGGCCAGGCGTCCATGCGCTCCAGCGCGCCGCAGCGTCGCCGCGTCCACGTGGCTCCGCGGAGATGCCCCACACAATGTGGTTCCAGCCGGGCGCACTCCATGACTCCAGGGCTCTCCAGGCTGGTGGGCTGCGCGCTCTCCCTCAGCGTCTTCTCGCTGTGGTAGTCGCCGCACAGCGCCGGTACCTTGCGCAGGTGAAGACGGATTGCCTGCTGACGCAGCGGCTGCCGAAGCGCTTTGCAGAGCTGCGGGCGCTGGAGGCGCCACCCGGACGGCACTGTCTACCACGTGGAAGAGACGAGCCGTTGCTGGGCGCATGGAGGCTCTGCAGGTGCAGCGACTCTCCCAGGTCGACCTCAAAGTCGCTGTACCCTCTTGCGGCTGTCCATGTAGATCGTGGTCATCCTTTTCTTTAGGAAACCGCCCGTCCGGCGGACGACGGGCGGCTGGACGGCAAATCTTCAAAGCGCTTGTAGAACACTTATTCCTCGGCTTCAGGTAGTAGACGAAAAGGAAACTGTAGGGTTCCCGCGTCGCCTGCTCATAGAGCCGGTACAGCTGCTCCTTTGGCAGCAGGGCGCTCAGCTCCTCAATGACGGCGTCCAGCTCGTGCTGGTTGCGCAGCCTCCAGCAGCAGAGGAACTGCATGTTCACCCGCACGGCTGCGCTGATGAGCCTCAGCTTCTGCGAGCTCACCCAGGTACTGATCTGCATGTGCCGGCCCCTGATGAACAGCGTATCCAGGGCGCCGTGAGGCTTGTGCAACTGCGGCGGCGTGTCAGCAAAGTCGTCGATGACTACAAGCACCTGGTACAGTTTCTTCATTTCCAACTTCTTGGACGCCTCCGTGATCTTGCGCTGCTGCATGATACGCCGCAGCGCCTCGTCCCACTCGTCCCAATACGCCTGGTCCCGCTCTGTGTTCACCCCCAGGTCCTCCTCAATGTACTTCTTGACGGGTATCCAGCCGTCGTCTATGTTGACACTCGGGCTGAAGATGTAAATTCTCTCAAAGACGCCGCGATACTGCTCCAGAATCAGGCTGATCAGAGCCACGGTTTTGCCCGATTTTGATGGCCCGAGGAAGATGCCCGTGCGTGGCACCAGGGGCACCACGGGGTCAGAGGGCTGCTTACTGCTATACTCTGTCGTAGGAAACAGCTTGATCTTCCCCATTCCTTTGCGTTACTTCCCAAATTTGAAGCCGGGAAGCCGGGCGGCGAGTCCGTCAGCGCGTCGATGTGTAGCGACGCGCTCACGGAGTTTTCCGTGAGCGCCCTGCTGTATAGCAGTGCGCTCACGGAGTTTTCTGGAAGACACCGGGGCAATCCTGTGCCCACGCCAGGATTGAGTGGAGCAATCCTGTGCCCAGCGCAGGATTGAGTGGGGCAATCCTGTTGGCGGCAAGTATGTCAGCGCAGTGCTGTGTAGCACTGCGCTGACATAGTTTGTCCGGGCAATCCGGGCGGCGAGTCTGGGAGCGCAGTGCTGTACAGCAGTGCGCTGACAGAGTTTTCTGGGAGACACCGCCAGGATTGAGTGGAGCAATCCTGTGCTCACGCCAGGATTGACGGCAGGGCGAGTGAATGGTGAAAAAGAACACTCCGACAGCGGTACGGCGAGGACCGCCCCGCTGACGGACCTTTGGCGCTGACCCGGTGATGGGTTTTTCGGGCAAAAAAGCGAAGTCGGAATTCCGACCTTGGTGTAGAGCAAAGTCGGAATTCCGACCTCGGGTGGTGCAGGCTCGGCAGGCTGGAGGCTTCTATGCCGGGCAGGTGGCGCGGCCGGAGGCTTCTATGCCAGGCAGGTGGCGCGGCAGGAAGGTCGGAGCTTGGAGTTTTTTTGGGCCCTTATAGGAACCTATAGGAACCTATAGGAATCTTATAGCAAACCCATAGGAAACCCATAGGAAACTCATAGGAAGCCCTCTTCTTCTTTTCCTATGGACTTCCTATGGGTTTCCTATGGGTTTCCTATAGGTTTCCTATAGGTTCCTCTAGGTTCCTATAAGGGCTTAAAAAACTCCGAGCTCCCCGGCCAGGTGAGGCTTCCATGCCGGGCAGGCGCGGCAAGGCTTCTATGCCGGGCAGGTGGCGCGGCAGGGTGGAGGCTTCTATGCCGGGCAGGTGGTGCGCCAGGTGGAGGCTTCAATGCCAGGCAGGTGGCGTGGCTGGGGGCTCGGAGCTCGGAGTTTTTTGGGCCCTTATAGGAACCTATAGGAACCTATAGGAATCTTATAGGAAACCTATAGGAAACCCATAGGAAACTCATAGGAAAAGAAGAAGAGGCATTGTTGAGACAATAATGAATCGCCTTGAAGCAACAATGGCGCAACATTGGATCAATAATGCGCAGCCCGGAGCAGCGAACTGCGCGAACTGCAGCGACAGCTGCAGACTGCGCCGCGCGAAAGCGCGAACACAGAGCATAGCACCTCTCTCTTTAGAGGGGGTTTCCCAAATGGATTCTATTCTACCTGAGAGGCTCTGCGAAGGATTCGAAGTCTAAAACGCTGCGTGCAGGCGTGGCTGCAAAATAATGACCCCTAGATATGCGGTTTGGCAAAATGCCCAGCAGCTGCCTTGTTTCTGCAAGCGAGCCCCCTCAAAGGAAACCCTGGCTGGCTTTTTTGGCTTGCTTCTGGCTGGCTTTCTGGCTGGCTTTGGTTGGTTCTGGCTGGCTTTCAGGCTGGTTTGGCTTGCTTCTGGCTGGCTTTTGGCTGGTTTGGCTTGGCTTCTGGCTGGCTTTCTGGCTTGCTTCTGGCGGCTTTCTGGCTGGTTTGGCTGGCTTCTGGCTGGCTTTCTGGCGGTTTGGCTTGGCTTTCTTTTTTTCCCTGTTTTTTAGCTCGCCTTGCAGAAACGCAGCTGCTGGGCATTTTGCAAGCGTATCTAGGTCATTATTTTGCAGCCACACGCCTGCACGCAGCGTTTTAGACTTCGAATCCTTCGCAGAACGAGGTCATTTCCGCACCTGAACACGGAACGATTGCGAGGAGGCGCCTGCTTGCGGGGCTGCCTGAAGTGCTGCTGCCGGCGCAGCGTAAAGTGCTGGGCTGAGTGGCGTCGTTCATGTTGTTGGCGGACCTCACAGCCGCGTCCTCACTGCCCTGCTGAGGCCGGAAGAGCTAGTGTTCTCCAGCCCAGCCCGTGCCGCGCGAGACCGTAGGCTGCGCCGCCTGCGAGTCCCACGGCCAACCCTGCCGTCGCCGCTGCGCCGACTCCTGCCATGGCAGCCAGCGTTCCAGCAACCTCGCCCGCTGTGGGTGCGAGGGCTGCTGCTCCTTCTGCCAGGCCTCCCAGGTACCCGAAGGCCCCGCCCACACCCTTGGAGGCAACGGCTACCTCTCCCTCCTCCGCAGCCACCGCTGCCGTCTCCTCTATGGCCTGCGCTGCGCCGCGCTCCACCTCCTGCGCGCGCTGCCCCGCCTCGTCCAGGAGGCGCTCTACGTGGATGGTGGCTGCGACCCTGGGCGGGGCATCGTACCTGGGGAGCTGGGAGCGGAAGGCCTGCGCCGCTGCGAGCCCTGCTGCTCCTGCCCGCTGCTGCCTGCGCTCCGTCGGCCGCGCTGCGCAGACGGCCCGTATGGAGGGCGGGCCCTGTCCGTTGTTTGTCAGCGCGTCGGCCTCGGTCGTCCTCGACGAAGCGGGTCCTCCGTAGCCCCTGGTGTATCCGGGCAAGTCGCACGTCCTCGTCCGTGGCCTCGGCGGAAGTGCGGAAGCCTTCCTCTGGAATCGCCCTCAAAGGAGTATGCTGCTGCTGGACTGCACGAAGTCGTCCAAGTAGAAGTGGCTCGTGATGAACGTGGTGGCCTTGCGGTCCGGCTGGTCCAGGGCAGCGGCTCATTCCGCTCCAGGTAGCCCGCAACCTGCTCGAAGCGCGGGCGCTGATTGAAGCCGTGGGACCGAAGGCCCTTCATTTTTTTTATCCGTTACTGCGCGGCAACTTCGCCCCTGCGCGTTCGACGCCCCGCGCTCGGCGCGCACGTTGCGCAGCTGAGGGACCTGGCGGTGCACGGCCTCTGTCGTCCAGGTGCCGCTGCCCCTCCTGGGCTAGCCGGCGCTCCCCTCGCTCGGCCGAGGCGCTTCTGGCTCCGTCCGTGTGTACCTCGGACCGTACCTCGGGCTCTAGCTGTGCCTTGGGCTCTGTCTTGGCGCTGCCTGGGCTTGGGCGCGCCTTGGGCTTGGAGCTGGCGCTGGCCACGGGTGCTGCCTTGGGCAGCCTTGGGCGCCGTCTTGGCCTTTGTGGGAAATTACCCTCTTGGGCCGGAAGGGGGAGTCTATTTCGTATGCTTGGTCTGTGGGCAGGTCAGGGATCATCTTTTTGCTCTTCGGCAGGGGCAGCACAGGCGGCTTGGGCTTGTTCTTACTGTCCGGAGGCCTGCCTCTAAGCCTTGGCGCCGGTTGCGCTTGCTTCATCGGGTTTTTTTCATAGGAAATATTTTTTTAAACGACCTTCGGGGCATTATATGTGATCCAAAAACAGCACGAAGGACAACGACGAGCCCCTCAGTCGGACGACTTGCCCTTCCAGGTCTGTCAGCCGGAAGCGCATGTGTCTCAGGGTGATGGGGCCCCTGACGGCCATGAAGTGTCAACGATGGTGCCCACGCCGCTCTTCAGCGTGATCTTGGACAGGATGTCGTCCCCCAGATTGCCCAACACGCGGCTGGCGTTGGCCAGCTGGGCGCAGCGCAGGTAGACCTCGTTGTATGCCATCATTTTGAGAAATTCGAAGACCTGCTGCCCGCCACAAACGAAGCTTGGGCCGAGCATGTGGTCGATGCTGAAGGGCTTGGTCGGCGAGGCGGCCGGCGAGGTGGGGTAGTCCACAGCGTCTGGGAACTGCTGCTGCAGCTCCAGATCGTTCAGAATGAGCCGGTTGCCGTCGTAGGCTACGCTCAGGCTGTTCGTGGTCTTGCTATACGTGGCAGTGGCGAAGTTGGAGCTGATCCAGGCTGCCAGCCGTGCACCAGTGTACGCACCTTCGGGCAACAACGCCCAGTTCAGAGTCCCAAGCGCCGCGTCGACCCAGTAAAGGTAGCGGCCCCGGTCTGTCGAGAGAAAGCTGTCCGCGATTCTGGTAGACGGCCAGCCTGGCGTCGCTCTGCAAGTGCAGGGACTCTCCCAGGTCTACCTCGAAGTCGCTGTCCGAGCCGGTTACCCTCTTGCGGCTGTCCACGTAGATAGTCGTCATCCTTTTTCTAAGGAAGCCGCCCGTTCTGCGGACGACAGGTGGGTGGACGGCTGCAACGGAGGTGTGTTCTCACACCTCGCGTTGATCAGAGTGGAGCTGGCGAACAGCTTCTGGCCCAGGAAGCTGAGCGCCGCTCCCATCGGCTTCTTTTTCCAATGCGAAGCGCTCTTCGAAGCGCAAGTAGAACATCTCATTCTTTGGCTTGAGGTAGTGCACGAAGAGGAAGCTGTAGGGGTCCCTGGTCGCCTGCTCGTAGATCCTGTGCAGCTTGTCCTTTGGCAGCAGGGCGCTGAGCTCTTTGATGACGGCGTCCAGCTCGTGCTGGTTGCGCAGCCTCCGGCGGCGGCCAACTACGGCCTCAAGACGGTGGTGGACCAGCGCTCCCTAGACACAGCGGCAAGGATCACGCCGCTCAAGGTGGCCAACGCTCTCCTGGGCGTCGTCACGCCCCGCTGTCGGCCGTCGACACTTCCTCAGAGGTGGCTCTAAGATAGCGGCGGCCCTTCTCGCAATTACCACGGCAGCCCTGGACGCCGCCCTCCTCGGCAAGGCGGACGCCAGTGCGCTCTCTCCACGGTGGACGGGCTGGGCACGCCACTGGAGGTGGACACCAAGATAGCAAATGGAAGCTTGTTCGCGGAAGCAACGTCGTTACCTGCATCTGGAGGCCCCTCTCTCTGCTGCGCTGGCCAACGGCGACGACACGCTGAGCATCACGCCCGACTGCTACTCCGTCGCGGCGGCGGACGCGGCGCTCGCGGCTGCGCTGCTGGCCTACTACACCTCCGCGCAAGTGGACGCGTTGTTGGTCGACTACCAAACAGGAACCATTTCGGCCGCGCTGCTGGCCTACTACACCTTGGCGCAAGTGGACGCCCTGTTGGAAAACTACCGCACGGCAAGCGCGCAGGACACGCAGGCGCCATCGCGGGCGTGCTGCTGGCCTACCGGAGGGCCCGGACCAGAACGTTTTTACAACCCACCAAATTACCTTGGCGCTGGTGGCGTACCGCTCGGCCGCCGACCAGGACACGGCAACGGCCTTAAGCATCGCAGCCGCGCTGCTTAGCTACTACACCATCGCACAGGTGGACGGCCTCCTCGGAGTCACGGAGGCGGCCTCGCCCCTGCAAATAGCCAACAAGGTGGTGGCCGCCATAGAAGAGCAGATCCTGGCCCCCACGGACGTCTCACTGTCAAACTGTTCGCAGCAGCAGCGGCTGCAGCGTGGTCCTGGCCACGCACACCGCGGGCGCAGCGAGCGTGGACGGCTACACCCTGACCCTGCAGTAAACCCGTGGAACATTGTGCGCACCTTACAACTTGACCCCTGGCCGAGAGCTCCTCTTCGCCTGCCGGTACCGGCTTAGCACGGCCTCCAACTTCGTTTTGTGCATGTCCAAGGCCGAACGTCTACGACCCCCTGTACGGCGTACTTTACCGTGCCTCCAAACGGAATCGCAAAGCTGCACTTCGGGGCGCACTTCCAGGCGCCGGGCCTGCCCAACCAGACGGCAGGAACGGTGGACGTCTACCTGGACAACGACTACGTGGGCGTCGCCGGCGCCTTCCGCAGGGTGGAGCGGTCGATCCGCGGGCTGGTGCAGCAGTCGGCGGGCACGCTTGAGGGAGAGTCGGTCTCCGTGACGAACCTGCTGGCCGACTTGCTGGCCCTTACGGGCTCGGCCACGCTGGACGGGCTTACCGCGCAGGGCAACGTGGGCTGCGACCAGCTGCTGTGCAACGACGTAAACTACACGGACGTGTTCACAATGGGCGTTGACGCCTTGGGCGCCATTTCCTGCAGCACTCACGGTCGCCGGAGCCACGCTGTCGTTCACAGGCGCCGTGTCAGGCAGCTCGCTGAGCATCACCGGGGCTGGAATGTTGCCGGTGACAGGTCCTTTCTTTAGGAGTTGTTGCGTGAAGTCGGCCCTGGAAAAAGCTTCCAAGGTCTGCCGGCTTCCTGCCTCTTCGGGCTTGGTCGGATTGGACGAGGTCTGAAGAGAAGGCGTTGGGACAAAGTTTGCGCAAGTACGTGTCACCCCGTGGCACAGTCCGTGGGTGGCCTTTTTCAATGTGACACAATGATTTGACCGGTGGCGACGGTCAATTGCGGTACCTGCGCACGACGCTCGAAAATTTGCAGTTCACCGAAAATTTCGCCTCGAGGCTCACGAAGTGAAGGAAAATATCCTTCACTTCTGATACCTATAGCCTAATGCAGAAACTATGCGGCGTGCATAGTTTCACCGGTCAAATAAAAGCGTGCCGCAGTCCTCCCATCCAGGAAGGACTCAGGGGAGGACTGGAATTTTTTTCCTGGGAAGAATTCCGACCTTGGGTGGCGCGGCCGGGTGGCGCACCCGGAGTGCCAAGCCTCGACATGTCAATCCGACATGTTTGAAGCAATTAGGCTCCGATGCCGGGCAGGTGGCGCGGCAGGGAGGCTTCTATGCCAGGCAGGCGCGGTCGGGTGGCGCAGTGCCATGCCGCCGCATGACCGTATGACCGTATGATCCGTATCGTATGACTCGGCGGGTTGGCGTGGCTCCGATGCCGGGCAGGAATGTGGCGCGCCTCCATGTTGGGCAAGCTAGTATCCTGGAAAGCGGTAGGATTTAATGCCCACCTTATGGACATTAAAACACGTGATTCGTGTGACTCGGCGGGCTGGCATGGCTCCGATGCCGGGCAGGTGGTGCGGCCGGGAGGCCCGGGCAGGTGGTTTGCAGAGCACTCTCCTTTGCAGAGCACGCTTCTTTGCAGAGCACTCTCCTTTGCAGAGCACTCTCCTTTGCAGAGCACTCTCCTCTGCAGAGCGCGCTTCTTTGCAGAGCACTCTCCTTTGCAGAGCACTCTCCTTTGCAGAGCACGCTTCTTTGCAGAGCACGCTTCTTTGCAGAGCACTCTCCTTTGCAGAGCACTCTCCTTTGCAGAGCACGCTTCTTTGCAGAGCACGCTTCTTTGCAGAGCACAAGCTTTGGAGTTGTGTGTGATGATGTCGTCTTCTTTTGGGGGGGCGAGTCAGCTTGCGGGGGTGTGTGAAGGGGAATCCAGAGGAGTGCAACAGGACGGGCGCGAAGTCAAATATTCTCTGTTAGTACACCACTAGAGAAATAAATGAATCAGCTTCGGTGAGTCAGCTTCGGGCGCGAAGTAAAATATTCTCTGTTAGTACACCACTAGACAAATAAATGAGTCAGCTTCGGTGAGTCACTCTCCTTTGCAGAGCACTCTGCTTTGCAGAGCAGACTCCTTTGCAGAGCACACTCCTTTGCAGAGCACGCTTCTTTGCAGAGCACTCTCCTCTCCTCTACAGAGCACGCTTCTTTGCAGAGCACTCTCCTTTGCAGAGCACGCTTCTTTGCAGAGCACTCTCCTTTGCAGAGCACTCTCCTTTGCCTAGAGAAATCAATGAGTCAGCTTCGGTAAGTCAGCTTTGGGTGCGGTGAAGACAGAGCACTCTCCTTTGCAGAGCACTCTACTTTGCAGAGCACTCTCCTTTGCAGAGCACTCTCCTTTGCAGAGCACTTTTCTTTGCAGAGCACTCTCCTTTGCAGAGCACTCTCCTTTGCAGAGCACTTTCCTTTGCAGAGCACGCTTCTTTGCAGAGCACGCTTGTTTGCAGAGCACTCTCCTCTGCAGAGCACGCTTCTTTGCAGAGCACTCTCCTTTGCAGAGCACGCTTCTTTGCAGAGCACTCTCCTTTGCAGAGCCACTTGCGCTTCTTTGCAGAGCACAGTTCTTTGCAGAGCACTCTCCTTTGCAGAGCACGCTTCTTTGCAGAGCACTCTCCTTTGCAGAGCACGCTTCTTTGCAGAGCACTCTCCTTTGCAGAGCACGCTTCTTTGCAGAGCACCTCCTTTGCAGAGCACGCTTCTTTGCAGAGCACACTTGCGCTTCTTTGCAGAGCACACTTCTTTGCAGAGACTCTCCTTTGCAGAGCACGCTTCTTTGCAGAGCTCTCTCTTTAGAGGGGGTTTCCCAAATAGATTCTATTCTACCTGACGGCTCCTAGCACTCGTCCGTCCGGAAACGACCTCGTCCTGCAAAGGATTCGAAACCTAAAACGCTGCGCAGGCGTGTGGCTGCAAAATAACGACCCCTAGATACGCGCCGCAATTTGGCTCCAGGTTGCATTTCAAGCGAGGTCAAGCTTTGCCAAAGGAAACCCCTTTTCCCTTTTTTTCCGGACCTTTTTTTTTTGGCCCCTTGTTTTCTTTTTTTTGTTTTTTCTTAGCCCTGCAAAGGTTGGCTCCTTGAAGCAACCTGGAGTCAAATTGCAAGCGTATCTAGGGGTCGTTATTTTGCTGCTACACGCCTGCGCGCAGCGTTTTAGGTTTCGAATCCTTCGCAGGACGAGGTCGTTTCCTGCACGGCTAGGAGCCTGTCAGGTAGAATAGAAAATAGCAAAATCACAAAAAATGGACTTGTTCAAGGCTCCAAGCCAGAACGGTCTAATCCGGAATGGTCAGCCGCTCCGCAAGCTCTGCCGTGGCCGAGACCGACTTGGTCTGCAGAAAAGCTCCAGAAGTCTTGGCATTTTTAAAGAGCAAGATCACCGACTTCGACATGGTTTGGACCAGCCCGGTCTGCACGAACCAGCCGCGCGCTGGCGACACGACGGCTTCTGAAGGGCAACGTGCTGGTGCTCAGCGCCCTTGTGTGGGTTGTTGAGAACCCAACCGCCGGCCTGCTGTTGTCCCGCCCATCATGGAGCGCCTGCCCTGGGTGACGTTACCCACTGCAACTCCGTGCAGGAAGCAGACCCGGCTGTGGACCAACATGCGCTGGAGGCCGCAGGCCCGGCAGCCGCTGCGACGCGTGGCAGGACGGCAGGCACCGAGGGCCTTGGCTGACGGAGAGTGTCTCTCGGGTTCTTGCTGGTTGCGGGCTTGTTCATGTTGCCTACACCTGGCAGCCAAATTTGTGGGCCCTGGAGGCGGTTGGGCCGTGTGCGCAGAAGCTGCCACGGCCTCTACGCCTCATCCTCTATGGCCTTAACCACTGGGAGGTCAGTGTTGAAAGGTGCTGGTTTGCAGTCGCACGGCAAGCTGATCCTATGCAACCGCCCTCCAGCTGCCCGCCGACATATGATGGTCTGTTGGACCAAGTTTCCAACTTGCTTCCCGCACGGCCTTGTGGCGCGTCTTGATTGGATCGGGCTCGCGTTGCTGTACGACAGACACTGTGTCAGGGTGCGGGTCCTGCAATCTACCACGTTCGGCAAGACGACCTTTTTGTCGCTGATTTTGTCGCTGACGAGCTTTCCGTAGCCCTTGGCTCAAGTAACATGTCGGCTCAAGACACCAACTAGCTGGTTGTTGTCGTTGTGCTGCGAGGAGTCTGCCAACGATTGCGTACTTTACCCCGGTGGACCTGCTGGTTCATTGAGGTGAAGGACGTGGTTTTGATTTCCACTGCTGACGGCTTGCACTGTTGGAATTTTGTTCTGTCGGTGCGCGTTGCCAGTGGATTGATTTGCCTCCTCACTGTCTTCATTGACTCCAAGATTTCATTCGAGCTGTTTTTAGGAACTGCGGATATTCTTGGAGAACTTTACGAGACGGTTTTTTTCCTGGTGTACTGTGCGCAGTACTGAACGTTTTCGCCTGCCCTCTTTTGGCTCGAACCTTGCTTTGCGCAGATTTACATTGCCAGGCTTGCGCCGAGGAAGGTGCAGTCCCAAGATTGCTTGACGCCTTTTCCATTTCCTGGCTCAAGATTTACACTGTCAGGGTTGCACCGAGGAAGGTGCAGTCCCCATATTGCTTGACGCCTTGCTGCGAGGCTTGACCTACATATCTTTTGCAACTATTCGATCACCGCCTCTTTTTTGGTGGGACTTGTTTGTTGACACCCGTACGTGCCTTACTTTGGTTGGGTTCCTACAATGGATGAGCGGATGAGCCAACTTACACCCGAAGAAAGAGCTCATCTTGCCAAAGGGAAACCTTTGCTTGAAGGAGTGCCACGTCTTCGCTTGATGTTTTTTCGGCCACTCCTAGTCAAGCTGCAATTCCTGACTGTATTGTTGGTCGGAATGCTCAGTTCTGGAATTCACAAGACAAGATTGGTGGGGGCAGAGAAGGGCATGATTCTTTATGCCTTATTTTACCCCGGCGTGGTGTACTCAATGAAGTTTCCAAGTCAATGAACCTTTGGAAGGAAGTTCATATCCTACTCGAAACCTCGACACTCACGCCAGGTGATGACATTCCCTCGATCCTCATCAAGCTCCTGCCGTTCCAAATTCTAGCGCGGGTTGACCGCGTTGAGACTTGGCCTGAAGCAAGTTATGCCGATCGAAAAGGACATGCTACCTCTCTCAGGCCGATTGCGGTACGATGCAAAGCAGGTGACATTCAAAGATGCTTTTCTCTTGCTTTTGATTGCAAGTATGTCTCTTCCTGCATTGCATTTAATGCTGATGCCAAGGGTGAAACGTGTGATCCTCGTGATCTCGAGCGACAGCCAGGTTTCACGCAGAAGTACAGTCGATACCCAGGTCCCTCTGTGCTGCCCGACGAGGTCTTGTATCGCGCCACGTATCAGTATCAGGCCGATTGTCCTGGCACTTCGCGTGAGGATACTACCTTTGCCTTTGCACATGCTCTACTTGACAATGTACATCAATTGGCCCTGCAAGGGAACGATGTTCAGGCCTTCACTCGACCAGCGTTTAATTGGCAGCAGCTTTGCAGGCACCGGAACACCCGAACTCTGATCCATATCTCAGTTAGTTCGTTGCGAGTTTTGTGTCGCACGTTGGTTGAACTACGCATTGTACATGCCTTTCATGGGAGCTACATCGTTGCCTATGGTCTCGGAAGCATGCTTGATACGTTACGCCTTCGAGCCCTTGTGACTGTTGCCATGCCAGGGTCCTCAATGACGATGGACATACGCAACAGGTCCTGTCTTTCACTGTCACCAAGAAGAAGAAGCTTGTTTTCCCCATGACGGTTACCATCCCAACTGTTGGGAAAGTCACCATTGAACATGCAGGCCCTCGACCTGTGCGTGTCAAAGACAGGCCCCATGTTAGGCAGTGTGCCGAAAGATGTTGCTGCGCACTGGCGAAACACAGAACATGGTTCCAGGGCTGCCGGAAGTGCGACTTTTGGGCTAGTCCCTGGGTCGAGTGCAAACAGCCGACAGCGAGTGCAAGAGCATGTCACCTTCGATGTATACCAAGAGACGGGACAGTGTCATGTTATGATGTTACCCGGAATCTTTCCTGTTTTCGTCACTGATGGTAAACACATTTATGACTTTGCTGACGATTTTCTTGCACGGATTCGCTCACGCCTTCCAACCCAGCCACCTGGCCAGTCAGGTCTTGTGAGGCTGAAGGTTTTGGATTAAGGTTTAGCAGGATCTCGCGACATGGATCTTGCTTGTGCCCTCTGACTCGGAACTGCAGTGTTGGGTCATTGGTGGCCAGGCTGCTAGCCTTGTGCCGAGTGATGTCGCCGGTGCCACGCATCTCCTGGCCTTGGAGGCTGAAGACATCTCCTCTTGTGATGAAGCTCCTAGCTTAGCTGATCGGGCGGTCCGAGCAGAGTCCCCTGACGTCGACATGGCCACTACTGCACGAGCGCCTGATCCACAGGATGGCGCAGTGAAGGCATGGAATTGCAAGGGCAGATCTGTCTCTCGATGCGTGCGCTGAAATCCATGCTATCCAAGCGCAACTGCCTGATATCTCTTGTTACTTCCAGGTTGCTGTCCTGCGCCCAATGGCAGTCTGCCCCTGACATCCTGCATATGAGGAGAACTGTCCCTCAAGGCGGTGGCACGAGGTTGGTGTCTGAACGAATCCCAAGAGTGCCCGTTTTCCCAGACGCTCACCATGCCCACCCTTGCTGGTGCCATCGCTGCCTTAGTTCAAAAGGCGGTGGCAGGGCCTTGGGGATGCGTGGAATTGGTTATGCCAGGAGCTTGACTCTCAGTGGTTCCCTACGTACAAACTCAGTTGTCGGGTCTGTGGCAAAAGCTGCCGCCAGTCTTTTCCAACCATGCCTCTTGTTGTTCGCACTGGATTGCATTCTACGGTTTTGCAGTGGACAGATATGCTATCAACTGTTCTGAGAGAGGCCTCCCCCACGGGAGCAATACTGGCCAATCCGTGTCCGGACTGCCCCTACAGTGTCGGTGCGGATAAACTTTTGTCGTGTGGTGACTTATGGCTTGTCTCACTCGTTGCAGGCACTAATGGCGCTGACGTTTGGTTCTCTCTCTGCTTCATGCGCTGCGGCTGCTCTTAAACAGGAAGTTCGATGTGGAGGGCCGGGTACCCTGATTGGAAGCGGAAATGCTGCTTTGATAGCTGCCTTTGTCATTTTCCACCCTGCGGGTCCTCATTACTCTGTGCTTGAAGTTGGAGGCGATGGCATTCTTGGGGGCGCATGCTCTCAATATGATTCCTTCCATGGACATAAGCTCGTTGAATCCGGCCGTCACCCACGTTCTTATGCAGCGGAAAAAGACATCCAGTTTACGCCTGGGCATATCCAAGAGGCTCCTCGTTGACTTCACTAACCCTGCCTATTTGGAATGGCAGAAACGCTGCTGCGGCCCGACTACTGGTCATGAGGTACACTCCTGCACTGGCGACACCTGCTCCTGCCCCTGGCGTGTTACAAGTTGTTCCCCATCCGCAAAGCCCTGCTCAAGGGTAGTCAGGGGTTGTCTCGGCGTCTCTCTGCCTCAGAAGCACGGGCTGGTCGCTGCAACCAGGACGGAGGGAGTGGGTGCAAAGGGATTGCTTCCGCGCCCAAGCATGTGGGTGTGAGGATATTGCTAGGACACGAAGCCCTTCGTGTGGGATGTTCCCGCTCCAGCAAGGTGCACTCATATGCGTTCCGCTTTTCCCCCATGCGAAGTCATCATTGTTGAGCTCGCCACGCAACCTTGGACCCTTGTTGGCGATGGTGACATGTTTGTTCACAACATTCATCCAGTCCTCCGACAAGGTGACAAGCCAGTTCTTTCTTTTGTTTGGATTGCGCAAAGCAGCCATATGGTGGGGCCCGGCTTGAGGGCCCGGCCTTTTCAGAATTTGGAATCTTTTGCATGCAGCGCACCATCTCTCTGCACATACACGGTTACAGGAATTGACCGCTTATCTTGGAGGAGACTGTCCGACTGTATCGGATATAGCTGATGCCACACTTGCAGGGGCCTGTCTGTCACTTGTTACGCGTATGGAGGTCCTGCGCATGTACGGGACTCGTCCTGTCTTTCTCACAGTTGCCGGATGGCGCATAGCGACACTTCTTGTCCGAGCATGGTCAAGTTGACATGGAAGACCTTACCTTCGAGCAGCTGGCGGACGGGTTTCAATGTTGCTTACCAAATGTGGCGAGGGCCTTTGAAGCTCCCGACCTCATTCGTGCTGCTCATCCTGGTGACTCACTCCCGCTGCAAGCAGGCTTCTCCAATACCGTCTGGCCAAGGGCCTTGGGCGTCCCCTCACCTTGCGTATCCTGCACACTTACAATGTTGGTGGATGGTCCCACATTTGCTGTGAGCCGGATGCCAAACAGCGCTGGCTGTTGCGTGCTCTGCGTGTTGGACCGGTATCCTACAGGCGACGCGCTGGGGGGAAGAGCAGCCCCGTCGTGTACGTCAATCCCTTGCAGGTGTCCAGGTTGTCGCTACCCCTGGCCTTGTTACGGATGGCCAGGTGGTTACGACATTCTCGATTCTCGGACTGTTGTTGCTGGCCGCGTCATTGCGGCACACCTGCAACTTCGCAGTCAGACCGTGTGGATTGTCTCTGCGTATGTTCATCCATCTGAACGCAAAGAAATCATTCAGTCCCTCGCTGCTTTCCTCGATGACCTTTCACACGTTCAAACTTTCCAAGCAACAGCCAATGCAAAATGGTCTACAGACTGCATTGCATTCATACATGCATATCCGAGGCATCTTCAATTGCCAAACCATAAGCAAACATATATGGATATATATATTTCTTCATTTATTTGAATTGGGTTTGTTTTCCAACTGGCGGAAGCTGTAGAGTTTGGGTCTGTCAGCCAAACCAAAAAGCACAGCTGTATCACCCCCGCGTTGGGAAGCAAAGCTGTACAAGAAGCGGAAAAAAACGCAAAAGGCTCCTATGCAAAAATGGCTTGGCCGCAACCAAGAGCGCAACCCTCGCTGCCTTGGAGCGGGTCGAGAAGGCGCGCAAGGAGCTGGGTGCGGCCTCCAGAGAGCTCCTCACGGCGCTGAACCTGCAGGGCAGCACCGCCGACTTGCTGTGACGCGGTAGATGCTAATCCCGGACAGAACAAAATCCCCGACTGAAAAAAAAGACGTGCTCGTCCGACCGACTGAATATTTTTTATTTTTTCTATGGAAAGCAATTTATTCAGCTTAAACAAATTTGCGCCATGATCTCCGAGCTGTCAGAACGCATCTGGGGCCGCTTGGGGCCAGCTTGTCCGGGCGGTGCCTCTGGAGAAGCCGTGTGCGCCTAGCGCCAAGGCCGCTGTGACTGAACCGCGGCCACCTCAGCCTCCAAGTCCTCTGCAAGTCGGGCGAGAAGTGCCTGCAGATGAGCTGGAGTCCGCTGAGGTTTGTGGACAGCATGAACGTCTTCCCCACAAGCCTGGCCAGCATGATCGACAACCTCAGGGCCTGCACCCACAAGCAAGACCGGCAGCCGCTTGGTGCTCCTCCACCTTATAGAGCTCCTTCTCGATCTGGGCCAGCAATGCTCGTGCAAATGCGGCGCTGCCTTAGGGCCTTGCGCTTCTTGCGGAGCGCTTCCATAGCCTCCAGCTCTTCTTCTTGCGCTTCTTGGCCGCGGAGGGAGATGCTGAAGCAGGTCCAAGAGCTTCGACTCAAGCTTTGCAAGCGCCTGAAGCAGCGCACTGCTTGCTGCTCGGTTTCGCAGTCCTGGATGTCAACCTCCTCCGCCGGGAACTGCCGGCGACCCCACAGCTATCAGCCGCTCCAGCACAGGCGCTCCAAGTAACACCTCCTCCAAAGAGGCTCCCCGCTTCAGCGCATCGGCGTCGAGCAGCCTTCAGCAGAGGCCTCAGCTGCTTGCGGCGCTCCAGGATGTGGGTGGCCATTCTAAAAATTTTTACTGAGCAAAAATCGGCTGCGGCGGCGGAAGGAACTACACGCAGATCCGTGACCTCAAGACTTAAGCCGCACATGCCGCGTATCAGCCGCAAACTGCGCGCTCTCAGCCGAACGCGCGCAACGTGCGTTCCAGAAGCGCGCGTGGGCAGCTTTGCCTTCAGCATCCAATCGCCGCCGCGCGTTGCCTTGCGGAGGGCAGCAGCCGCTGGCGCACTGTCTTGGGGGTGAGCTTCGCCTGAAGACGCGCTCGGACGCGGCCGCCAGCTGCTCTATCAGACCTCGGCCCGCTCCCAAAAGAGCCTTGTGCAGGCCTTCCGCTCCCAGCTCCCCCAGGACGCAGCCGAGTACGTGCGCCTAAACGTGATGCCCCGCCCAGGGCCGCAGCCACACCCGACAACATCGAACGCCTTCTGGACAAGGCGGGGCAGCGCGCGCAGGAGGTGGAGCGTGGTGCAGCATAGGCCATCGAGGAGACGGCGGCAGTGGTCGCAGCGGTGGGCGGAGCCTTCGGGTACCTGGGCGCTTGGCTGAGTCGGCGCGGCGGGGCTGGCCGTCATCAACTTCCTCTGTGAAGACGATATCGCCAGCTTGCCCTCGAGAACGTTGTCCGACACGTTCGTCTGCTCCTGCGTCCGCTGCCGCCTGCGCTCCGTCGGCCGCGCTGCGCAAACGACTCGTGATGGAGGGCGGACCGTTGTTTGCCAGGGCGTCGGCCTCGGGGTCTCCTGCCAGGTCGTCCTCGACGAAGCGGGTTCCTCCGTAGCCTTGGTGCGTCCGGGCAAGTCGCACGTCCTCGTCCGTGGCCTCTGCGGAAGCCTTCCTCGGGAATTGCCCGCAAAACCGCGTGCTGCAGAGGCTGCGCGTTCGCTGGATTGCACGAAGTCGTCCAGATAGAAGTGGCTCGTGACGAACGATGGCCTTGCGGTCCGGCTGGTCCAGGGGGAAGGGCTCCCCCCGCTCGATGTAGCCCGCAAGCGTGGGCGCTGGTTGAAGCCGTGGGACCGAAGCTCTGTGGGCAGGCGGGGATCATTTTTTTGCTCTTCGGCAGGGGCAGCTTGGGCTTGTTCTTGCTGCCCGGGGGCCTGCCTCTTCTCACATTCTCTCTTGGCTGGGGCCGCGCTCTTATACGTTAAATGCAGAGTTTTCAGGCCAGGGCACGGTATACAAGTCAAGGCCGCTATATACATGACTACATGGTGGTCTCTGAGTCACTCACACGTTAGTCATTGCAATTGGCTCCCTTGACTTGCACACAAGCGCAGACGACGGCGAACCGTAAAAAATGCAAGAGTGCGCAAGAAAGTGTCAGGGTGTACAAAGCAAACGACCTTGTAATTTTTAAGGGAGCAGCCTTTGTGATTACGCCTTTTCACCCCTGAACCGCCTAGAAGTAATCCCATGCTACGTCCGGCTCCTCAGCGGGCGATGTCGGACTCAGCTCCTGCGCGAATCAGTGCAACGCAAGCGCAAAAGTCCTCGGATTCCGTGGGCAAGGAGTCTTCGCCGTCGCTCTCCTGGCACAAGCGCAAGACATGTAGTGTGCCAAACGCTCACTGTGTACATGCCGCGCAAAGGCCTCTTCCGGCGATGGCATCGTAGCTAGGGCCTGACAAGCATCCAAGTAGGGTGAACAACATTGAAATTGCACCGGGTTGGCTGACCCACGGATCACAACATGCGGCGCAGATAGCCCAGGCTGACGCCTGGACGTGCTTTTCCCCCTGTTGACGGGTACGCCTGGCCAGTGAAGAAGCCCGCGCGGAGTCAAGTCTAATGAAAACACAACTGCAAAGAGTCTTCAGTTGTACACTCGTGCAATTGTACATTGTACACTTGTATTGTACACAGCTGTGTACATGTCACGCTATGCCTCTGAATCCTCAGCATTCTCATCTTCCTCAGAGTTCTCAACGTTCATGAGGGTCCTGAGCGCCTCACAAAAGTGTGTACCAGCCGGCGACACTCACAATGTGAAGCGCAGATAGATGTACAAGCAAAGAAACCGTATGGTATACATTGTACATGCAAAAGGGCAACGCTTTGTGTACAATCCAAGCACACCTCTTATACATTCACACGACTAGCCTTCGAGGAACCCGCTCCGCTTCTCATAAAATCCTGGCAGAACTGCGGACGGCCTTGGTTGGCTGGTCAGCCGACAAAGGGGTGGCCGGGCTTGTCGGGCTGCTGACCTGCTTCGGCGGGGTGATTGTTTTCTGGAGCAGGTGCCGGGGGTGGTGGCTGCCGTGGTGGCTGTTGGCAGTGGTGGCTGTGGTGACTGCAGTGGCGCTGGCAGTGGTGGTTGTTGTGTCTGCAGTTGCGGTGGCTGTGGGGGAAAGGATGGGGGAGGGGGGGGGTGCTGGTGCTGGCGCCGTTGCTGCCGCTGGCGGCCGAGCCCGCTCTGCGTGGTGGTCCGCCACCGGAAACGCCTTCAGCGCCTCCGTCATATCCGCATCGCTGTCGTAGTAGAGGAAGGCACTTGTCTGCGGCTGGTGCGCGCTCCTGCATGGCAGAATTCGCACTGCCACCGGCTTTGGCGCATTGTACTGCTGCGCCCTCGCCAGCGCATCCTTGGTAGCGGCGCAAGTTCGTGCACGTGTGTGTACAGTTAGTTCATGAGGGTTCGCAGTTTCAAGGTGCATGCTTATACAAGTCAAGGCGAGGCGCTGCTTTGGTGACATTCCCCGGCCAATCAGCTGTGTACAAGCGGCTCTCCATGGCGCACTCCAGGTACCAAGTTGTCAAATGCAAGTACACCTCTTGAACAAACGCAGGCTGCGTAGTGGCGTAGTGGAATGCTCCTTGTGCAGTGCCGATGCAGCTTTGTACATCATACCCACCTCGGTTGTATCACATGTGCATGTGTGTATGTCCTTTTTCATGCATCCCCCATCGGAGGTTCCTTGTTTTTGCAAGAGCGAAAATGGAGCCGCCAGAAAATAAATATTGTTCATGCTGCGTGCGAAACCTGCAAAACCTCCTCCTTTGGACATGTACAAGCGCATGCGCTGTGTGGAACGAGTTTTTCCGCTATGGTTCAAATCCAACCACGGTGTATTTGTGAGTGGCAGTTCTAGCTCAAACTGGCAAGCTCAATTCAAGCACAATGTGCATGTTACACAAAAGGGCGCCAGTTTGGAGTCAGTCACATGACGCTTGCCGGCAAGGACAACATCACACACCGCAGGTCAAAGTCCACAAAGCCCAACACACGCGACATGCGCATGGTACAAGCAGCGCAAGTACATGTATAAGTATACAAGCATCAACTGCAGCTGGTTCATCGCACAAGCTGCTGATTCAAGGATGCCACAGTTTGAATACTTATATACAGCGCATGCTATCAGTCTACATCCTCCAGCTTCTCAGTATCCAACTCCGCTGCCGCCTCCCTGGAAGCAATGCGGCCCAACTCCGCGGCCTCATCCTCGGTCTTGCCCTGCTTCAGGGCGAAAGACTTGGCCTTGCGGTACGCGGCGCTTGTGACGCGGTGGAGGGAGCACTTCTTCAAGTTTACCGCGCCGGCCTTGGGCTTGGCAGCCGCCTTGGCTTTGGTCTTGGCGCCCGCCTTGGCTTTGCCTTGGCTTTGCCTTGGCTTTGGCCTTGGCGTGCGTCGCAAAATCTCTGACAATTTTCTCAAGCTCTCACACTTCAGGGCTTCGCAGCCACACATCCTCCCGCCACGCTGCGCATATAAACAAACACGAGAGAAACACAAATAATGGCGCGCTTGCTGCGCTGTTCTATGCAAAAACAAGTGGTGCAACAAGGTGTTTATATGCATTTGCGTGATTTAGACTCGCAGTTTAGACGCGCTATTTAGACTACAAATTTAGACTCGGCGCAGCTTTGTAGTCTAAATTTTCGCGAGGCTATTTTTAGACTCAAAGGATCTTTCAGGTACTGGTACACTCTGTCGTAGGAAACAGCTTGATCTTACCCATTCGTCCTTTTGCCTTACTTCCCAAATTCGAAGCCGGGAAGCCGGGCGGCAAGTGCGGGAGCGATATGGGACGTGCCAGAGGCCTGGGAGCTCTACAGCCGGGCCGACTCCATTATGAGCCTGTGTCGGGCTGGTGTTGCATCGGGGCAATCCTGCTGTCAGCGCAGAAATGGGTGGAGCAATCCGGCGTCCGACAAGCAATCCTGCGCTGGCAACAGGATTGACTGAAAGGCGACTCCGGCAGCGATGCTGCGAGAACCGCATCACTCCCGGGCAGTGGCCCGCACCAGGTCCGCACCAGGCCCGCGCCAGGGTTTCGCCTTGCACCGGCAGCCGCTCCTGCGCAGCCCTTGGCTCGGCCTCCAGCGCATGTTGGTCCACAGCCGGGTCTGCTTTCTGTACGGAGTCCCGTCTTGCCGGGTCTGCTTTCTGTACGGAGTCCCGTCTTGCAGTAGGTGACGTCCACCCAGGGCAGGCGCTCCATGAACGGTCGGGTCTTCAGCAGCCCGGTGGCCGGATTCTCGATGACCCACATGAGCGGCTCGAAGCGCGCTACGATCTCAAGGGCGCTGAGCACCAGCGCGTCGCCCTCCTCAAGTTGTCGCGGGCGCCTTGTCAGAGCTCGGCTGTCGGAAACAGCGCGTAGCCCCAGCTCCGGCTGTCGCACAGGAACGTGCTCAAATTTCAACACGATGTCCAGGAAGACGACTTTCCAGCCCGCCGCCTCGAGGCTCGGCCAATCCACTTTGTGCCGCAAAACAGCTCCAGCAGTCTCGGCATGTTTAATAAGCACCACCAGCACGACGAAGAAGAACAGGCAACGGCGCGGCTCAAGCAGTTTCGCATGCTCGGACCAACCTTTTTTTTTAGTCGGAGACAGAAAAGGACGCCGAGCCAGAAGAGCATGTGGAACTTGGGCGAGGTGCGCTCCAATGCTAAGGGTGGCAAGTTCTTGAGCCTGGAGCCGCTCTTTTGGCAGAGCGAAGCTTCAGTGGAAATCCAATGGAAGCTGAAGGCCTTTTCCGAGGGCGCCCCAGCGTGAGCTTTGCAACCGACGAGCGCACGAGGCTCTTCTGAGCAAGCCAAGACCGATCTGGTCGAGCAGCTGGCGGCCGCGCTCCTCAACCATCGCGGGAGCAGCGCTGCAAGCCGTGCGCTGATTCAAGCTTTGGCTCTTGGACCTGCTTCATCTCCTTCCAGTCCTGGATGTCGACCTCCTCCGCTCGGAACCTGCCGGCAAGCCCATTGGCTATTAGCCGCTCCAGCACGGGCGCTCCCCGAGTGAGCTCGTCATGCAGGCGGCTCACCTCCTAGCGCTCCAGGATATGGGTTGCCATTCTGAATTTTTTAATGGGCAAAAATCGGCTGCGGCATCGGAAGAAACTACAGCGGGCACTTGCGAGACGGTGGCTCCACACGCAGATCCGTGACCTTAAGACTCAGCCGCACATGCCGCTCATCAACCACAAGCTGCGCGCTCTTAGCCGAACGCGCGCGGCGCAGTGGGCTAGCTCTGCGGGTCCGCAAACGTGCTGCCAGCATTCCAGAAGCGCGCGTGGGCAGGCAGCTTGGCTTTCAGCATCCAATCGCCGTCGCGTGATTGCCTCACAGAGGGCAGCAGCCGCTGGCGCACGGCCTCGGGCGCGAGGCCCTGAGGCAGCGCCGCACTCGCACGAACAACATCGCATCGCTGGGCCAGATCGAGAGAGAGCTCTACAAGGTGAAAGCTTGTCAGCAAGAAAATCGCTGAGCGGCTGCCGGTCTATGGCGGCCAAGAGCGCAACCCTTGCCGCGCCGCCGACTCGCTGTGATGCGGTACGAACAGAACAGAATTCCGGACAGAAAAAAAGACGTGCGGTGATCGTTCGACCGACCGAATATTTATTATTTTTTGTATAGAAAGCAATTTATTCGGCTCAAACCAATTTGCGCCATGATCTCCGAGCTCTCTGAACGCATCTGGGGCCGCCTGGGGCTCAGCTCTGTCCGGGCTGCGCCGCGCGCGCCTAGCGCCGAGGCCGCTGTGACTGAACTGCGCCCGTGCGGGGCCGCTTGGACCCGCGAGATGCGGCTGCGCTCTCTTCCAGGGCAGCAGGTCTTCACCATTGATGCCCTGCTGCTGGTGGACCAGCTCCAATCGCCAGATCCTGCTGACGCGCCCGGCCGCAAAGGACGAGGATGAGGACAGGGTGGAGTTCACGCTCTACTGCCTCAAGCGCTGGCGCCGTGGATTGTAAGACCCGTGCCCCGTCGGCCCGCGCCGGAACCATGATGGCGGCCATCAGGGGTCGCGCTCGAGCGGCGTGTTTGCTGCCCTCGCAGCAGCTGGCCGACATGCCCGCGCCCCCGCCCCCCAACGAGGCGGGAGGCTGCTGGAAGGAGCTGCCCAAGACCCTGGCCAAGAAGAAGGCCATCTGGAACCCTTGGGACGAGGACCGCCGCTGCTTCATGTGGTGTGTCCTCGCCCACTGCCTCGGGGTCGACGGGCTCAACAAGACCGAGCGGAAGAGGACCGTGAGCCGTGAGCTGCTCGGGCTCCCCGAGCTGGCCCGCCGCCGCGGACCGCGCGCCCCGGGTTGGCAGCCCGCTCCCCCGAGCGGCACGGGCGTCGTCCACGTGCTGCTTCTCCTGCGCAGCGGCCACTTCTCTTTGATCCACAACTTCCAGGCGCTGGCCAGACAGGGGCTGACCCTGGGAGCCACACCGGCTTCGTGGCAGCGCCTCGTGGGGCTTGCCTTTTCCCTTCTTTCCTGGGCGGGAGGGTTGCGAGGGCTGCGAGGGCTCGCTGGAATGCCCGCGCTCGCGCTTTGTTCCTCTGTCCCGGGCGCTGCAAGTCCGACAAAGCAGACCAGAGTTTTCTGTCAGTGGACAGGAGCTCCGGCGTAGTGACTCCAAATTGGCGTCTGGCTGCGCAAGGCAGAGGTCAGCTACTTTTTTGTCGAAGGCTTTGCCATCAAGTTCTGCCTGGATGCCCTTCACCAGGCCAAGCTGGCGCGGTCCCCTGCCTGCAGAGCTAAACCTGGGCACGTCCGCCCCGCACGGCGGCGTAAACTAGCCTTGTCCATATTCACAACCAAGTAGGGCCGCGCGGCGGCATCTAGAGCAGCATTGGCCCAGCACCCAAAAGCAAGAACCTTTTTCGGGTCGGAAACACGCACCCCAAAACGGGGTTCGCTATCTAAAGTTTCTTTTCGAGCCCCGTTTTGAGGTGTAACAAATTGACCCCAAAACAAAGACTCGCATCAACCTAGATAACAACTTCCAGTTGACGGCAGAGATACAGAAAGACGAGCGCCCCAAGCAGCGCGGAACCGCTGCAACCACTTGCGCTGTCTGCGCGCCGACCCCAGCAGCGGTTGGCGTACCAAGGCCTGCAGCTTCAGCGGGACGCCACAGTGTTAGGGCCACCCCGCGCTCGTAATTTTGAGAGCGCACCCACCGAAACAAACGCAACTCGACAATGAACCTGCAGGCCCAGCCATGGCGCCCAAGCAAGATTTGCCATCGCAGAAGCAGGCGCGCGCACGCAGACATCCTGGGCCGAAGCGGTTGGCTCCTTGGCAACATCCCGGAGGTCCTGGACAACGGAGAGCACGCACGTCACCGCAGGGCAGCTGGCCCTCGCTGCTGACGCAGTAGTAAGGAACATAGGCTTATAGCGCTCTAATTATTTTCGGTTTTGGGTCGAAAAACCCTGCAAAACAGCCAAACTCTTTGTCACCGCTCCGTTTTTGGTGCAAAAAGTGCTCAAAACAGCCAACTCCGAAAAGTTCGTTTTTTCATGTCAGACGGCAAGTGGGGCGCCTCAGCCTCTAGATTCGCTTGGTTTCGGTCGAAAACAAGCTCCAGACGCTCACTGTGCTCTCGATTCCGTTTTCAGCCCGGAAAAGCAGGCAAATTCCATCCCGCCGAGCTTGTCACCACTTGTCACCGCTTCGTCACCGCTCTCTTTTGGGCCGAAAAAGTGCGCAACAGCGGCCAAGTTCCCAAGTTCCAGAGGACTTCGTTCTTCACAGGGTTTTCCGTTTTTTGCCCAAGCACGACAGCCAGCCGAGGTCCTTGCTTGTGACACGACAGCCTGCCAAGGTCCTTGCTTGTGACACGGCGACCTGCCGAACTTGTCGCCGCCTTCGTCACCGGGTCTGACGCGGCAACCTGCCGAACGTATTTGTCGCCTAATACGCCAATCTGCCGAACGCCTTTCTCGCCGGGTCTAACACGGCAACCTGCCGAACTCCCAGGGCTCGAAGATCTTGGCAAGCTTGGGTCAATATTGAAACAGCTTGAAACAATATTGGTTCATGAATGGGCAAAGGTTGCCCGGTCGCAGGCGAATCGAGCCCCAGACCAGGGTGGCGCAGAGACAGCGCTCTAACCGCTGAGACAAGGGAGCTGCTAGCGCTTGAGCCCCCGAGGTGTCCCACGGTCCGTGTCGCCTGACACAAGCTTTCGTACTTGGAAAAGCGAGGCCGGCTCCGCGGCTTCGGTCTGAAAGCAAGGCCGGCTCCGCGGCTTTGGTCTGAGAGCAAGGCCGGAGTTCCTCGGAATTCCGACTTCGCTCCAAGCTTCCGATTTTGCCCGGGAGGCATCTGAGGGGCGCCCAGAGGGGGCCTCAACTTATGGGGGGCCAGCGTGAGAAGGTCAGAGAGATTGCGAGTGCGGCCACGCAGAGCTTGCGGAGCGGCTGAGCATCCCGGGCTAAACCAAGGATCATTTCTTTATAAGATCCGTCTCGGACCGAAGGAAAAGAATTCCCTAAGGATCAGCGGGCAGGAGGCAATAAGATCCGTCTCGGACCAGGATAGAATTTTAATTCCAAGGAGAGGCGCTCACCGGGCTGGAGGTGAAAAGATCTGTCTCGGAGATAATCCGTCTCGGACCTGGGGGAAATTACTTTCACAAGGAGAGGCGCTTGCCAGGCTGGAGGTGAAAAGAACCCGGAAGATCCGTCTCGGACCAGGATAGAATTTTAATTCCAAGGAGAGGCGCTTATCGGGCTGGAGGTGAAAAGATCCGTCTCAGAGATGATCCGTCTCGGACCAGGATAGAATTTTAATTCTCAGGAGAGGCGCTCACCGGGCTGGAAATGAAAAGATCCGTCTTGGAGATGATCCGTCTCGGACCTGGGGAAATTACTTTCATAAGGAGAGGCGCTCACCGGGCTGGAGGTGAAAAGAACCATGTCGGAAGATCCGTCTCAGGCCGAGGGAAGCAGAATTTCCTAAGGAGAGGAGCTTGCCAGAAAAAAAAGCAGGAATGATCCGTCTCAAGCCAAATAATCCGTGCCCGCGCCAGGGTGGAATCGAGCCCGCACCCTCCAAGCTTCAAAGCTGCAGCGCCTCTTCCGATTGAGCTATGGAGCCTTGCCAGTCCAGCGCAGAGACTCCCGTGCCAGAGAGCGTCACCAGCTGGTAGGCTATCAGGTGGATGAACACGCCGTCGAGTGCCTTGAAAGTGAACCGAGCCAGGTCGCCCGAGCGGGTGCTGACGCCACTGAGGGGCATCTTGGGCACGCGCTCAGTCGGGAAGCCCGCGATGAAGCTGTGGCGCAGGTAGCCCGCGCGGTCGATGTCGACGTTGCGCACCGTGTCGTCGTAGGCTCCGCAAGGAGCGAGAGGAAGTGGAAGTGCTCCGAGGCTCCCTTCATGGGGTGGGTACTGCAGGCTCCCATCAGTTTCGTGAAGGCGCGCGCAACGGTGACGTTGTGCTCCGCCACGCCCGGCGGCGCCGTGGACTGACTTGGGAGGCCAGAGCTCGGACGTTCTGGATCTTGAAGTCAGTGCTCAGCGTGGCTCCTGCCGGGTGCGCCCCGGCGTTCTTGGAGCCCCGGCGTTCTCGGACCACAGCGCTGTCGTGGCCCAACTCAAGCACTAGGTTCAGCTGCGGGGGCAGCATCTTACCGCAGCGCAGGATGCCCACCATGGTGGGGCGCAGCAGCACGTCCGCGTAGCCGCTCTGGTGCACCGTGCGGGGCGTCCGGGAGTTGTTCACCTCGTCGAAGCCCTCCGCGGCCTTGTTCTGGTTGTACTCGCGGCCCTTCAGCAGGTCGTGCGCGGCCACGGTGCGGCAGCGCTGGCCGTTGGCCAGCGGGTTGGTGGCGTCCGTGTTTCTGACTCTGAAGGCGATCTTGATCGACTCGGGGCCAATGAACGAGGTACCGCTGGTCAGCGGGATGCGGCAGACCCTCGAGGTGGCTGGCGCCGCGCAGTCACGTAGTTGGTGTTGCCGAGTCCAGGCGCAGGCTAACCGCACCACGCCCCTTCTCCTGGGACCTGAACCCCGTGACTCTGCCTCAGTCCCAGCCGAACTCCGGGCAGTCCCGCCAGAGCCGCCTGCCTCCGCCGAGCACATCAAGGCGGCATCTTCGCCGTACAAGTGAAAATGCGTGTGTGTAAAGAAGCATGGAGGTAGTCGCAGCCGGAGTACATGATGAGCTGATGCAGAGCCTGGACTACAAACTGAACGGACCGGACGTCCTGCGCGGCAGCGTCCTCACTGCCCTGCTGAACCCGGAAGAGCGTGTTCTCCAGCGCCCAGCCCGTGCCCCAGGCAGCAGCCCCCTTGGCCAAGCCATTCAGGTACCCGAAGGCTCCGCCCGCGCCCTCAGCGGCACCCGCGCTCAACGTTGTCGGGTCGACCTATGATCTGCGGAGGCTGTGGCTGCGGCCCTGGGCGGGGCATCACGTTCAGGCGCACGTACTCTGCTGCGTCCTGGGGAAGCTGGGAGCGGAAGGCCTGCGCTGCTGCGAGCCCTGCTGCTCCTGCCCCCACGTGGCCTCTGCGGGAGTGCGGAAGCCTTCCTTGGGAATTGCACGCAGGGGCGTGTGCTGCAGAGGCTGCGCGTTGGGGTCCTCGCTGGACTGCACGAAGTCGTCCAGGTAGAAGTGGCTCGCGGCGAACGAGGTGGCCTTGGTTCAGGGGCAAGGGCTCCCCCCGCTCGATGTAGCCCACAACCTGCTCGAAGCGTGGGCCCTGGCTGAACCCGTGGGACCGAAGCGTCTTCATCTCTTTACCGGTTCCTGCGCGGCAACTTCGCCCGCTGCGTGTTCGACGCCCCGGCGCTCTGCGCGCGCGTAGCGCAGCTGGGGTACCTGGCGGTGCACTGCCTCCGTCAGCCGGCTCACGTCGTCCAGGTGCCGCTGCCCCTTCTGGGCCAGCCTGCGCTCGCCCAGCCAGTTGTTGAAGCCTCCTCCAGTTCCCGCTGGCGCTTCAGCAGCAGTGGCTGCAGGTCCACGCTGAAGGGCTTGGTCGGAGAGGCGGCCGGGGCAAGGTGGGGTAAAGGCGACTCCGGCGGCGATATAGCGAGAACCGTGTCACTTTCCGCATTTTCGGCGCTGCGGCAGTGGCCCGCACCAGGCCCGCACCAGGCCCGCACCAGGCCCACACCAGGCCCGCACTAGGCCCGCGCCAGGCCCGCGCCAGGCCCGCGCCAGGGTTTTCGGGCAAAATCGGAAGCTTGGAGCGAAGTCGGAATTCCGGCCTCGCTTTCAGACCGAAGCCGCGGAGCCGGCCTCGCTTTCAGACCGAAGCCGCGGAGCCGGCCTCGCTTTCAGACCGAGGATTACGAAAGCTTGTGTCACGGGGCGACACGGGCCGTGGGACACCTCGGCGGGCCCAAGAGCGTCCCGGTGACAAGCAAGCAGCTCCCTTGTCTCAGTGGCTGTCTCTGCACCACCCTGGTCCGGCTCGATTCCCGCCTGCGACCGGGCAACCTTTGGCCATTAATGAACCAATATTGTTTGAAGCTGTTTCAATATTGACTCAAACTTGCCAAGATTTTCGAGCCCTGGAAGTTCGGCAGGTTGCCGTGTTAGACGCGGTGACAAAGGCGTTCGGCAGATTGGCGTATTAGGCAACAAACACGTTCGGCAGGTTGCCGCGTCAGACCCGGTGACGAAGGCGGCGACAAGTTCGGCAGGTTGCCGTGTCACGAGCGAGGACCTCGGCAGGCTGTCGTGCTTGGGCGAAAAACGAAAAACCCTGTGAAGAACGAAGTCCTCTGGAACTCGGGAACTTGGCCGCTTTTGCGCACTTTTTCGGCCCAAAAGAGAGCGGTGACGAAGCGGTGACAAGTGGTGACAAGCTCAGCGGGATGAAACTTGCCTGCTTTTCCGGGCAGAAAACGGAATCGAGAGCAGAGTGAGCGTCTGGAGCCTGTTTTCGACCGAAACCGAGCGAATCTAGAGGCTGAGGCACCCCACTTGCCGTCTGACACGAAAAAACGAACTTTTCGGAGTTGGCTGTTTTGAGCACTTTTTGCACCAAAAACGGAGCGGTGACAAAGACCGGTGACATCGGAAAAACGTTCAGCAGGATGGAGAATTTGGCTGTTTTGCAGGGATTTGTGACCAAAAATCCAAAATAATTAGGTCCCTAGGAGCAGTGGGACCTTTAACAAGATGAACTTTTGCAACGCAGCAGAACTTCGGGAGGCAACCGACTCGGTGGCGCTTCGGGAGCTCCGTAGTGTTCTGCAAACAGACTGGACTGCCTTTTGTGAAGAAGCTGACTTTTAGGCTAAGAATGGGCTTTCCCATCTTGCGTGCAGATGTTTATGAACAAGCTAGGTAGTATGTAAAGGGGGCCTATAGTGACCAATTTGGCCCAAAAATAAAAAAAAGGAGGCAGAGCCTACTTTTTCCTTAAAATCTCGCCCTCTCGCGTCCGTTCTGCGAAACTCTCGCCTGAGAAAAGGCACCAAAGGATACGTCTCGGCAACTTCGTCGCTTCCCCTCGACGCAGCCTGGGATCGAGCCCGCCCCAGGGTGCTACGACGAGAGATCTCACTACTAGAGACGCTACGGAGCCTTGCCACCGAGTCCCCCCCGAAGTTCTGTGACACAGCCGTGGCTTCTGCACCCGCTTTAGCCTGGAATTGAGGCCGGGGTGCTACAGAGACATACTCGAGTTGCAGCCACCGACAGCAGGGTCAAGCATCTCCGCAGCTCTTCTGACCGTTTTTTGTGGGGCCCAGCTTCTTGACAAGTAGTTGGTTTTTCATGTCGGTTGCTTTTACGAGCGCGCCGCCAGCTTGGAAGGCGCAGGCTGGCCAGGCTCTTTGGGATGGAGTGTGAGGCGCTGATGCGTCCCTCTGTGCCAACCCAGCAGTGCTGTTCGCTTGCGAGACGGATATTCACAACGCCGACAGCGATTTTGCCAACACAGGCTGCGGGCGGGTGACAGACGCAAGTGAACAAGACCTTACACCACAAATTGGTTCATATTGTTTCTTTTCTGGAATCAGGCATCTCAAATGACACTTTTAGAAGGGATGATGCAGTAATTCAAGCAGGAGTCAGCATTTGATACGGTTCCTGCAGATCTGCTTGGTTTTTCGAGTGACCACGAGCTGGTCCGAAGATGACACAATGAGTCGTGTTGGTCGACGTGTTCGAATGCTTGTTGCTCCAAACCCTTAAGTTGGTGGTGTTTATCCACTGTCTAGATGTCTGCCTCTTCACGGACAAGTCGCAACGCCTGTACCCCGCAAGGGGGTGCGAATAGTTCTACAGCGACATGCATGTTTTGTGACATTTACACGTAATGCTCAAGTCACTTGTTTTAGCGTAGAAACAATTCATAGCCAAGCACAAAGGATTGTAAAGCGATTCGAAAGAGCAGGGAAAATACCATATCGAGCTAATTGCGCTGCCGCAGTTACCATTTGGAACTCTTGCACAAGCGTTTCGTTTCAGAACTGTGCAGCCATTTCTGTTGGGACACATTGCAGTTGCTCTCGATCCTCCGTTTTATTGCCATGTTTAGAACGGATTCGTTTGCTTCTAACATGGGTCAATTTGTACTTTTGCAAGCCATGCGTTCCGCAGTTGGCCAAGCCATTGCTCTTTTTGCCTTGTGGCACAGGTCATGCCGCCGCTGAAGGCCATGGCAATATGTCTTGCAACCGGTCCCGCTAAGTCCCTCCTGAGCACATGCTTGAAGTGTCACTTTTCAGCCCATACCGATGGTGATTGGGCAGACGATCGTCCACTGAGTTTTGCCCATCGGCCGGGATGTTGTCTTAGAATTACTCCTGTGCCATGTCTGTTCCTAGCCTAATCACCCTAGTTCACTCTATCCAGGCTTCCGCCCACCTAGCCTTTTTTTGGGATTTCGCTGTCACTGACATTCACTTGCAGCGCAGTGCTGAAAGCATCTGCGCGCCGCCTTGCTTTGGCTCAGGTAGGTTGCACGGTGCACGGCCCCAACACTGCGGGAACCCACAGGAGGAATCACCCTGACGATTCTGTGCACGGCAGTGCCCTGTTTGACTGCGAATAGTTGGCTAAGGCTGTCCCAGGACGCAAAAGGATTGAATCTAGAAACACAATTGGTGGACACGCTCCACCTCACCTCGTCAGTGAGCCGTGTGCACACGTCCTATTTGTGTAAAGGTTCCGTGAACCCCTGCCTTGCGCCGGGTGTAAGGATGAGGCTCGTGGCTGGAATCGAAGGTGTTTGATTGCGGTTGCCTTCTCGCTTCACTGGCTGTCCTTGTGCTTAGCTTTCGGGTCAACATGGCATGGCTGTCGTTGTTTGGTGCGCGCAGGACACAAACAGGGATGTTGAGACTGGTTGCGCCTCTGTCAGACAGCTTCTTGATGACAGTACATGGGCCAACTTCAGTTCCGCTGCGTGACAGCAACTTGCCGCGTGCGAAGGCAGACAGTTGATGCAGCGGCAACGGAGGATCGCGGAGGGTCAGCGAATGAGGCACAAAATGGAAGTTCCGGCGCTAATGCGGCGGGCGCATTGAAAGACATCGAACAACACAGCTATCTTGTGTACTTTACCAGGATGCAATGCGACTCAGCAGTCTATCTTGGGTCTTCTTCTGCGTCAAAGGTCATGCTGAAGCAATGATTGTTGTCATTGCGCAGAATCAGCTTGGGTCACGGGGCCTGTGCGTCGTCGCGCGTCGCGGGCCATTTCTGGTTTGGGTGAGTTCCTCCGAGTTGTTCTCATCATAGGCTAGAAAAGCACAGGCGGCATCGATACAGCCAGAGCCATTGGCCATGCCGAAGGCTTGCTCCCGGAACTTTTGCCGAAGGGCAACTTCGGGGTGTGAAAGTGGCCACGCAGCGTGCCCATTGACGATCCGAAGCCTGAACTGTTTGGTCCAAGCAAATGTTTGCAGCTTGGCAGCCTCCCAAAACACAATTTTTGGCATTTCTTTTTAATGTGCGATGGGTTTTCAGCATTGTTTCCTTTTGTTGTTGGGGCGCACAGGTTGCTGTTGCACCTGTGGCCGTATATGTATTGTACTCAACAATTGTAGTTTCCGAGTATTTGCATTCCCAACTATTTTTGGTATTCGTGAATTCCGCGTGGATGTATCAGCGTTGGCCCGAGTTTCCGTGACTTTCTTCATTCCGACATTTTTTTTGAGTTTGGAAGTGTTGTATTGTGCCGGCGCTGCAGTGGTTGTTTCTACCAACCCTCGATCAAATTGTGATTGTCGGCGTATGCGCAGGGTCCAGCAGACCTCGCTTGTATTCGGACTCCAACATGGTCCTGCTTGCAGGTACCCGTTGTTAGGAAGTGACAAGCAAGTGATAAGGATGAAAATCATTGGGAACGCCATTTCGGCATCACAGAAAGTGTTTTTCTCCCATGTTCATGTGGTTGCAAATGCCAAGTCTTCCTATTAATTGGGACTTGGGTTCTCAAAAAAGCAATTAATATTTTAGTATATGGCCTGGATGTTTTTGTTTGTAGCGGTCCCAAAACCAGCGCCGGGCATTTGCAGGAAAGGCGCTGCCCAAGCTGGAATGCGTGTCTTCTCTCGGACCCGGTTCCACATGGATGTCTGCATTTGTGTCTGAACCCGCAAACTAACGGTGACGTTTGGTAGGGTTTACGACCAGTATTCATTGGGTTTCATCCATCCCAATTGGTGACGCATTTGCCCAATCACGTCTTTCCCGCCTGTGAATGCCCCTTTCACGCATTCTCTTCTGCCACTCGGGCACGTGCCCGGGAATACGCGCAGGCGAGCAAGTTCGCACTTTGCAGGTGTCAAACTTGGAGCAGGACACAAAGAGTCAAGCATTGCCAAGACAAGCGGCGATACACAGGGGTCTCCCAAAAGCTCGAAGAACCACCGTTTGGATGGTAGAATGTAAATCAGGAGCGCAGGCCAACCTTCAGCGCAGGCCAACCTGCTTTGACAGCCCTCAGCATTGAGCAATCTTTACTCGCAGTTCGCATTGGTTTGCCCGGTGAAACACTCAAACATCGTTTCCGGCCATTTGCAGCACACCCGACACGCCAGACTCACGAATTCAGGGAGCCGCTCTGATTGAACTCGCATCTATGTGTCACTTATGCCATCACCTGCACCAGTGCCGGGAAAGTCGGGAAGCTCAGACTAGTGACCGGGGTAGCATGTTGAACCGTATCTTTTTTGAAGAAGGCACCCTGCGGACACCATTCATAGGGGATTCATGTCTGAGTCTGAGGTGTAAAATCCATAGCTAACAACGGACATATTTAAATTTTGCAAACTACCCCAACTTTGAGAAGTACCCACACCTAGGCTGGTCGACGCTTTCCTCTTCCCTGTGCCACGAGCGCTGGGGCCCCAGAATGGCCTGAGGGTTGTTTCACGTTGGCCCTCCAAACAGACAAAGAACAAACGTGCTTTTGTTTTCTACGTTTTTTGGGTAGTGTCAAGAGGGACACGAAAAAGACTGCTCAGGTTTCCGTTTCCTTTTTTTCACGGCAACCAATTTCGAGGTTCAGCAAGCACCCGCTTGGACGTCGACTCAGGTCTTACAATGCCCAGAGCTTCCCAGGCATGGACGCCGAGTGACAGTCTGACACGAAGCTGCGCGAGCCACTGCAGATTGCGAAGTGGATCCCTACCCCTGGTCCAACATGAAATTCTCACCCAAAAACCGGGCAAAGCCTTTTTCAGGTTGAAAGCATACGCTTAGGACATACACAACGCCACGTTTACCAGTGCCCGGTGATCCTTCTGTGTATCCCTGCTTTGGGCCTTAGGCGGATGCTCCAAGACGAAAAGAAGCAAACCATCCGCCACTTTTCGTTCTTGAATCCGTCAAAAGGAGTTCAACTGGAAAACCGCCGGCTCCGAATCGAGGTGAGTTGATCTGGATCCCCCGCAGATTGCCAGGCGCGCGAGCGGGCGTTTTGGCATGGCCGCTGTTGGATCCCGAGGAGTTGTTGGAGAAGAAAAAATCTACACCCACTTAAAAGGTGCCTGAACCATTGCCTCTTAGCACCCCCAGTCAAACTTCTATGTCGAAAGAATAAAGCGAAAAGTCACAGAGATCATCAACGCTGAGTGTTTCCTCATTTCCCGCATCCTGACGTCCAGTGGTCACAGCGCCCGGCTGTCGCCCGGAGTTTTTTGTTTCCACGAGCCGCATGCGCTTTTGTCAGATGCGGCCTCGCAGCCTGCTCCAGGATCACAGGCACGGGCATGGTACATGGGTATGGGTCAAAATAGGGCAAGCCCTAACACTGGATGGTTTTCCTTTTGGTTTCCGTGGAAGCCTAACTCGAGACGGTACCCTTCTGATTCCCCTTGGAACCAACTTTCAAAGGGTACCAACTCCAAAACACCCACCACACCACCCACCTGCCCGCCCCAGTCCCAGCCCCAGCCCCAGACCCACCCCACCCCCACCACGCCAAACCCCCCCACCCCGACCCCCACCCCAACCCCAACGCCCACCCCCACCCCCACCCCAACCCCCCCAACCCCCACCCCCACCCCCACCACTCCCACCCCAACCACCCCACCCCGACCACCCCACCCAACCCAACCCAACCCCACCCATCCACACACACACACACAAAAATAGAAACACAAACAGAAACACCAACAGAAACAAAAGCACAGAGACAACAAAATTACCCACACACACACAAGCAGAAACACATGCACACATGCACAGAAACACAAACAGAAACAGACAGACACAGACACAGACACAAGCACAAGCCACAAGCCACAAGCACAAACACAACACACACACACACACACACACATTTTGGCCATACACAACATTGCATGCAATTCTTTTATTCGGATCCCTCATTAATCACTAGTAGGGGGTGAAGTCATTGGAGGACAACATTCGGCTTCCTTAGAAGCTGTTTCAATGGGACATCCGTAAACGCCC
The DNA here is from genome assembly GCA_963377175.1 of Effrenium voratum. NCBI lineage: Eukaryota > Dinophyceae > Suessiales > Symbiodiniaceae > Effrenium > Effrenium voratum. The sequence continues at coordinate 44,823 of CAUJNA010003246.1, forward strand.
ATTTCAGCCACGGACAAGTATTGTTGACTGGGGAGGATAAGGAAGGGATCATACTTGATGTGTCATGGGGGTTTCTTGGGGTGGTCTTCTTGGCCTTCATGGGTTTACCCCAAAGGGGGCCAGTCCAACTTCGCACCTTTGTCTTTCGGTAACTGGCGCTGACTCACCCAGCTTGGGTCGAAGTGGTTGGCAGAAGTCAATCAGCCAAGTGGGAACACTGGGAAAGGAGCAAAGCGGAAGCCGAGCATTGTGGAAGGTCAATTCCCACTTTTTTGTTCGGGGGGAGCTGTAAATCAAGCCTGCTCTTTTTGAAAGACAAGGGCTGGATTTCTGGCTCATGGCTGTCCGTGATGCATTGTATGGAGGGCCGAGAAGCTGAGTGAATTTTGCTTTGGACCAGAAGGAAAACACTGCTTCATTTTTTTTTTGGGAGGTTCCGAACCCTGTTTATTCCAGACTCATCTCGTTTGTCCTCCACGGTTCCCGAGGGAACCATCGAGTTTGGTTGACATGGACTGCATTCCGGGCTGCCAAAGCAATAATGATTTGCTTTGCTTTTCCTGTCTTATCAAGTTTCTTCGTGGTACATCCCTGCTAAACAGTACGCCAGGGGCGTTTTGCTACTCTGCACGGGATTCACATGCATCCAGAAAAATGGTCATGGCTCTGCCCAAGGAACCCCAAGACGTTGCGACAGACATAAAACGAATGCCAAAACTGTGCCTGGTCGGCATCCTCCCAAACATACGCACAGCCATATGCCCATGTTATATTCAAATAGGGACCACCTCCGAAGCGGCTGGTGGACAAGATTCCCCACCAAACCCACCATTCCGAGATGGTGCCGTGCTTGCTGAACATCTACGAGCCCTTGCCTTAGCTGCCACGTGCGATCTACAAAGCTCGACCAGCAAATCTGGACGAGAGTCTCGTTTGGCCATGAGTCATTGTTTTGTTTAGGGGAACCGCCTCACAAGTGGTTGGTCATGAATTTTCGCCTAAAACTGATCTCCACAAATATATATTAAAAAAAGAGAAAAAGAAAAAACGGGTCCCGAGTGAAGTGGGTGTGGGTCAAAATAGGTACCCACAATGGAAGCCTGGTAAGTGGAAACATGGACCAAAACCTGCAGGCTTAGTTTTGACCCATACCCAAGTTGATAAGGCTTTGGCCTTTCTTTGCCCAAGAAACTGACTTCGGGCATCCAAAAGGATTTCGAAATTTCCCCCGCGTTCCCGCAGCTCGCTGTGGCTCGGCGTTTTGATGCGCGGTGAGCAATGGGATGCTCCAGTTCGTTAGAGGCGAGTCGCGGAATGCTTTCGCTGGGCTCCCGCGGGCTGAGTCCCCGATTTTTTTTTTCTGGGGGGGACGAAAACGCAAGCACCCGGAAAAACGCAAAGGCAGACACACAAAACATATGTCAGCACACAAATAAACGTACGCGCGCAGAAACAACCAAGCACAGAGCCTGTTGCAAAAGGGTACACGAATCGTGGGTTGTCTGCTGGCTTTCCTTCACAGAAAGAGGTACCTTCCAAAAATGACTCCCCATATTTGGGATAGACAAAGCCCACCAGTTGGACGAAACCGTATGACCAGGATAAACAACTGAACGTCATGTAATGATCCTGGTTTCCTGCTTTCCCTCACCATCCAAAAGAAGGTCGAGTTTGGGACCTCTCTTCCCAAGCCAATGCGGGACCTCTGAAGAACCAAGTTTGCAACAACAGAGCTTGCAACAACTGTTCGCGGGGTGTTTTGTTTCTTTGCATTTTTTTCAACTTTGTGGGTCAAAACCAGGTCAAAATAAGACCACCAGGGGACCACAGGTTTTAGTCCATGTTTCCATTTACCAGGGCAACCCATTTTGGGTACTGATTTTTTTGACCCACCGCCATCTCAAGAGCCTCTTTCGGGTTTCCCTTTGTGACAATTTTCATGGGGCTAGGAACTACCCCCGCTATGGCCAAGTCTGAGCTCTTTCAGGTGATCGAAGAGGAGCAAGGGCACAATTTCGACTACCGCATGGGCCTGGAGATAGCGCACCAGAAAAAGGCCAAGGGCCTGAGGGCGAAGAGTCTTCCCCGGAATTCGCTCCCTGCTTCTCTCGTCTTTCTTCTTCTTCTTCTTCTTCTTCCAATTTTTGGGTTCTTCCTTTCTTTTCCAAGTCACCAGGCAAAAGAGTTGTTTTTTTTGTTTTGTTTTTCTTTGGGCTGGGGTCCTAATTCCAGCCTAGGATTGAGAAGATCGAGGAGAAGATCCCGGAGAAGGCGGAGGAGAAGGGTAGCTCGTCCTGGGAGATGACCAGCGTGCCGAAGAGGCACCCCAAGGATGTGCTGCTGCAACCGGACCGGCGCCTACACGAGAAGCACGTGAGGAAGCTGGATAGCTTCTTGTTGGGAGTGGAATCCTCGCCGAAAGTGCTTGTAGACAGCGTCAACGAAAAGAGAAAGCAAAGCTATGAGCAAGAAGACTGCATGTCTCTGTAGTTCGCGAATTCCGCCTCGACTGGGTTCGGATAGCACCGGACCCGTGAATGATTTTTGTCAAGGCGATTCCTGAAGGGGTTTCATTTTTAGCTCAACCGGGGCCTGCAAGTCTTTCAAGTCCTGAATGGTGGAGTGTGTCTTGCTGGGTGCGTTTTACTCTCCTTTCCCGAATCAGACAAGGAGACAACAGAAAAACCCAAGGGTTTGGGGAGATCTTCCCAGAAGACACACCCATCACCTGCCGAATGGCAAACAAATGAAAGAGAGGCGAAGAGTAGGGCCAAGTCGGCCAGGATTTTCGTTGAGTGGGCTCCAGATGCTTTCCTTCGCCCAGGGTCCAGTAGGGGCCCGAAAGGACAAACCCGTGGAGCCAAAAAACACGACACGAAAGCCGCAAACGGCGCGCGGCTTTTGCTTCTGGCCAGGATCATGGACGGACCAACACATATTTGTGGACGGCCAACCGAGTGCAAACAACGGACGCCGGTCCAACTTGTCGATTCCTGTGGTTTTTCTGGAGGTGTTAAATCACCTCTGCACCCTTGCAAGCTGAAGAGAAAATTGAGGCGAGCGCGCATACCCTTGGATTCTGGCGAACCTGCGGCAGACCCCAAGAATCCGGGAATTCCGCTGAGCGGAACCCCTCGAGCCTCCGAATGGCTTTCGGAGTTGCGGCTTTCGCTGAAAAGGCTTTGGCCACGCGTCGAAGGTCCTCGCGGTTCCTCATCATCTATTTCCACAGCAATGCAGAGGCCTGGCGAAAGGAGTTGAAAAGGCAAGTCGTCCAATTGCAGCTCTTTCTCTTCCGCTGGCTTAAGATGTTTTTGACTTTCCCCTGTTTATTTTTAACAGGGAAGCGATTTCACTGCTGGACGTGTTTCTATCATTCCAGCAAACTCGAGCAAATTGAGGTTCTCGTTTGGTTTCTAGGTGTGTCTTGCCACTCAACCTAGGGGCGCAACCGGTAGCGCCATTGAGACCCCAGACGCTTCCGACAGGACCTGGGCATTTGCCGCTGGTTCTGCCGCTTCGTTCATGACCAGTTCCAGGCAACGCGAGCTGGCGTCGTCTTGGGATCTGAGGCTTCGAGACATTTTTCCCGGTGTTTGAAAGCGCGTGTCGCTTCTTGGGGCACTCCCTGCACGAGGAAAATGGAGTGGCAAACCGAGACACACTTTGATGCCTTGGGGGATGGCTTGATCCCCGGCGGCTGGGGATCCAGTGTGGATCGCGGAATTTGGGCCCGTTGGGCTCGAACAGATGGGCAAAATGCCAGCGATCAGAGCCCGTTTGTTGGAACCCGGGTCTGGGCTTTCTTTCGCGCACAAGCGACCCAAGAGATCTTGGAACAACTGAGAAAGTTTGGAAGTCTACTGGCTTCATTGAAACCAGCAGGAATTTCAAGAGGACATGGACCATCTTTCCTGTATCCTTTGCCTGGAAAGGACTTGGTGATAAGGGCAACCCACGCTTTGCCAACGGATGCCGCCTCTTTTGGGAACCCACCGAAAGGGTCCAAAGAGGTTTCTCAAACCAAGTCCCAAAGGAGGAACCCTCGAAGACACACCCGACGGCCACGGTTTTCTCAGAAACCAGGGTCGAAGTCTGTAAACGGAGCCAGCGGAACACAACTTTTGGAGCCCAAATGGGGATGTGGGGGGTTCCTATGACAATGACCAATGATTGCAAGGGTCTTCCCTTTGCTTTTTTTTGAAAAACAAAACCCATAGGAGCTGCCCTGAAAGGCGAGAGCTGGTCCTTTCTCGAGGGTACTCTTTGAGGGAATCCGAAAACCGAAGTCCAGGGCTTCCAGCGACTATTTGGCCGTGGCTCAAAATTAAGCAGGGGGGGTTACGCAGGTTTTGGTCCACGTTTCTACTTACCAGGGTTCCATTTTGGTACCAGTTTTTTGAGCCACAGCCATTTGACATTTACATGAAGTACAATTGTGTTTCATTGATATGGTGAAAACGTACAAAACCACGGCAAACTATAGGGCACTCTCAAAAAGAATACTCACGGAGAAGGATGGAAACGCTGGAAAACGATTGGGGACTCTCAAACTTAGCGCAACGGCCGCAAGTAAGTAACTTCGACCGTGCCTCACCCCAAGAAGCGAAGCGACAAGTGTGCCACCAGAAACCACTCGGATAGGTCCATGTGCTTGCCGTGGAATACCCCGGCTACGGCGCGGGAAGCTCAGCGTTCGGTTCGACTCGAGTTTCCCAATTAAAAGCACCAAGCCCGGACCCGGTGCTTAGAAGACTCACCCAGAAAATGAGAAGGACAGCAGAGATCCAGTTTGGAGGTCCCAATGCCTATTTTGACACAGGGAGAAATGAAGTTTGGTGAACATATCTTGCAATCTATGGGAGGGACGAGAAGGGGGAGCCCTAAACTTTACACCAACATACAGGGGAGCTGCATAAATTCACTAGCAACAAGAGAGTCAATTTTCGTGGGGAGTCAAAGACCAACCCAGCAGCCAGGATTGTCTCTAACTGGACCCTCCGACATGATGTCCGGTTTCCTTTCATGTGCCATTGGTGATATTAGCCAGCAAGAATTCCTACAGAGCCGTGCCTCAACGTACCAGCAGGGACTTCTCGGAACCAATATGAGTCACTGCTCAGCCACTGGCTCGTTATGGTGCATTGGGGTTGCTTTAAGCCTTTTTGATAGGTTCTTGAAGCGAGGCTGAAAGGACTCTCTGCCATTTTTTTGGGGGGGTGCCCAATTTTAGGATGCATCAGAGAGAACGTGACCAAGAATGATACTATGTCCGCAACAACGCAGACTTGGATCTCCGCGAGTGGATCATTCACGACCAAGCTCTTCCAACTTGCGACTGGCAACACGGGTCCAACAGTAGACTGTGAGGTTTCTCAGATTGGACATTGGTGTCTACTGCACCTTGAAAAATCGCGGTCTCTCGCAGTCCAGGGGGCCTTTCTCGAGTCCGTTTCTCTCGAGGCCTGTCCTGGAACTCCCACCCCGGAGGCTTTGGTTTCGGGCGGCGGTCGGCCAAAAAAGTCAAGCTCTACAGCAACCAAGACACCAGACGCCCAGACATTTCACAAAAAATGATCCCCATGCGGCTTGTTCTGTTTGCACACCCTGTTGGAGCTCAAGGAACTCGTTGCTGGTGGTGTTTGCGACGTATTGCTTCGCTGCTTGGACCTCGCTGGAACGGTCGCATGATGTCTCGGGGTTTCCGGTTTTACCACACAAGAATTGATTAGTGGATTCGTACTTGAATTTGCAAGGCGCACGATCTGACTTAAAAGGTCCCGGGTCCCTCCCAAATTTCATCTGCGCACACTTGGAGATCCCATCTAACGTGGGTGCTTTTCACGGGAGCTCACATATGCTTGGCCTGTTTGGAGTCGCTTCCATCATTACAAGTTGTCAGATCATTGTACGCAAATGAGTCTACCGTCATTTGCTTTTGTGAAGGAGCATTTCATGCACATGTTTTCCTTTTTTTCTTTCTCGGAAAATGATCTGGGACATCAACAAAAAATCAAGGCCCCAACCCGAGAAAGCACCTTACAAAAGATACGGGAGATACCGCCGTCGGAATGAATACACCCCAGACAAGTAATTTTGACGCTGACTCAAACAGTGCTTCGCCTGCCAATAACGATGTTGACCCTGTGTGCACATTTACGCATGTACATGAAAGTCTGCGCGTGTTTGTATTTGTTCATCACTTTGGTGGATGCATAGACACAAATATAGATATGTGTGCACTTTATGTGCGTGTATGCAAACGTACATGCATGCATGCAGATGATGTATATTTGCAAGCATATTGTGTGGATTTGTCACTACGCCTGACGTCATTTAATGCAGCCTATGCTCAGGTAGAGTACAAGCAACTCAGATATCGATACTGAAACGCAGAAATGCACAGAACTATCATTTTCCGAATTTTTATGGTTGCTTCAAGCCATGCACTTTTGTTCAGTCCCTGGCGTGGTGTTCTTGACCAAATACCGGATTGAGCTTTGAAGCGACAGATGCACAGCACATGGAGAGAGGCATGACGGCAGTTTGCGTATGTGTCAGGCCCATCGGAAAGCAAACAGATATAAATGCGAAAACGTTGCCAAACTCCAACAAGAAACACACACGCACACACGACTGACGCAGGGGGGATGAAATAGGCTTTCAGAGCCACTCGAAGAGGGTACGTCAGGTCAGGGTCCTGGATCCCAGGCAACAGCAAAGGTCTTCGTTGGTGCCATTGCTTTGCCCCTCCTGGAGGAGTTGGCGTCAGGGCAAATCTGACTCTCCAAAACAAAGGAAAACGGCCCCAAGTTGGTCTTTGTGGGCAACACGCCACCAAGAATCTAACAGACGAAGAAGCCGAAGAAGAGAAGGAAGCGGAAGTAGCCATCCCGCAAAGGGCCAAGAGCAAGAACCCGACAAGTCAACAGAGGAGGAAGCAGACAACAGGCCAAACTGCGAGGCGAACAAGGAGTGCCAGTGGGAAGAAGAAGAGGAGGACAAAGGCAAACAACAGGGCGAGGAAGCCATCCTGCTGGAACACCAAGAAGCGCCCGACGAGCGCGAACAAAAGACCAGGAGGAAAGAGGCAGCGGCGCCAAGAACAGGAAAAAAACAACAGGGCAACGAAGAAGACGAAAAGCACAACCAATCACAACCATGCGACAAGCAGTAACCTTTAGCAGTCTGGTATCAACGGGTGCGTAAGAGAGGTCGCGCAAGCCCTGTTTAGGAAACATGTGTTACACGCCTCATGGCAGAGCTGTCCCAGAGTCTCTCAATGGATGCACCCGAGGGTCCTTCAACTGGGTGGTACGCACTTAAGGGAGGTCAATTGAGTTCGAGTGAGAATCGAGCGAGTGGGAAAATGGAAGCCAAGCGAGACGAAGTCGGGTTGGTACGACTTCCTCTAGATGTGAAGCATGTTTTGAAAGTCCAACGAGAAGAGCGCCTAGCGACCGAAACAGTGCGGGCGCGTCAATTCAAGTTCTGGATTTACATCGCAGGCGCGAGCAAAGGTCTTCGTTGGTGCCAGCCTTGCTCTGCCCCCTGCAAACATGTCAGTCAGGGTAGTTCTGAGGCTCGGAGCACGCGCGCGCAAGCGCGCACAGACGCACGCAAACGCGGCGATTTCGTTTTTTGCCTCTAGTTTCCTCCGTTTGACTTGCACAAGAAGCTTGCGCCAGATGAGAAAGACGGAAGGTTTGTGGCCAAGCCCCATGCAAAACGCAGAATGCCTGGAGGAAAATTTCCAAAACCTCGACGCATTGTTTTTGCGCCTGGCCTTTTTGATTCTCCTTGGTGTTTTCTCAGGTTTTTAGACTCGGTGAAGTGTTCCTGAAGCTGGCCTCTCGGGCCGAAAGAGAACTTGCCATGGTCGAAGCCCGATCGCCAGGGCGTGACTGCCAATGCGCACGCGGCCCTCCAGTTTGCCACCAAGGCGAACTGCTTTTGTTTTTCTTGGTCGACTCTTGCGGCCTAAAAGACCAGGGGCCAAGCAAATTTTACCGCTTGGCCTCTGACAAGGCTTAGGGGGTCCAACGAAAGGACCTTCTCCACGTTGGGTGACAGATGGCACACCTTTGGAGTTTCAACATTTTTTTCCCGAAAGGGAAATACACCAACTTTCACCCGGTGTCATATTGCCTCTTTGGGCTTCTCAAATTGTTTGGGAGGCAGATGTGGAGATGGTCCCCAAACATCTTTCCACCTGCTCCCATAGGACTTGTGGGATACCTGCACCTTCCTCCCGTGTGCAGAGCCAGGTCCACCTTTTTTTTTCGCTGCCGCGCAGGCCTTGAAGCTGCCGCTGGACCGAATCCTGGCCGGAGCCTCTTGGGCCCTCCCCTCTCCCCTCTCGATTGGCGACCGAGACGGTGACGTTTCTTGGGGTGAACTCTTTCATGTCGGCGCGCCGAAGAACTGTTTCAACGAACAACTGATCGTCAGCATGCTTCTTGCGGAGCTTAGCGCCAGGCAGATATTTCGCCCAACTCAAAGGAGTTTTATGGTGCTCGTGTTTTGTCATGATACCCTTTGCAGGGAAGCTTCCAGGAATTACGAGGGTCAAAATCTGGGTTCAAAAAATCAGATCCGTTCCCGCGTCGCACTCTCTTTTTAGGCCTGCTTTAGTCTTTTCCCAGGCAGACGGTGTGTGTGTGTGTGTGTGTGCGCGCGTGTGTGTGTGTGTGTGTGTGTGCGCGTGTGCGTGTGCGTGTGTGTGCGTGTCTGTGTTTGTGTGTGTGCGGAGTGACAGAATTACTCAGCTGGGGGTCGTGGCGTGCAATCAGGAACCACGTCCAACGAAGCTACCTGATTGCACGGGAAGCAGAGCCTGATCAGCTCTGTGTACCTGCCGGTGGTGTTGCCGTGTTTGCTTCATGTTTGACCTTGTAACATTGGAGTGGTAGTCTATGGGAGGGACATGGAAGACTGATTTTCTCATGTCCTCCTGGCACTCAAGTGGTTCTGTTCCGCACTTATATGGGAACGGCAGGTAGCAAGAGCACTCATGTAATCGGTTGATTTTCGTCGATTTGTCTCAGCGATCGATGTTCTGAGAAAAACAACAACAACAAACAAAACACACTTTGGGCGGGGCTCACGAATTGCTGGTTTCCGCTCCAGTTCCTGTCCATCGCCAGAAGGGCATCACCAGTTCGAGGACACATCACATTTCCTCTATCAGGCAAAGGGCAGCCCGGCACTTCGCTTTGTGGTTTTTGGTTGGTTTGCTTGACTTTGTCTCGCCAGTGACGCCTCAATACTTGTTGCCCCTTAATCCCCACCCCAACCATGGCGCCAAACAAGCCACCGCAACTGGATCAAATCCAGGCCCCAGACCCCAGATGGCTCTCTACGGAGCCGGGGGGTTGCGGGTAGCCTGATGGATTGTGTCCACACAATCCGCGCGGATCGGCTTGGCAGATCTTGGGTTGGCATGGACTTTGAAAGGGCCATAAAAAGGGGCTATCCCTGGATAAGCCTAGGTTGAAAGGGGTGAATAAGGGATCAAACAAACGGTTTGGAGGGACCGGTGTTCTTTTGGTCGAACAAAAGGGAAGCCAAGAGGAATCCAACCGTTTCAGGGGACTAATTCTTATTCTCAGAGCCACCCGCATAATTAGATTGGGGTGGGGGTTGTCTAAATTCGCGACAAAAGAGAAGAGAACAAACAAATGCAGCACAAAAAGAAGTCATATGAGAATCAAGAGAATGGCAGATCATATTAGATTTTGTTTACCCACTTTCCAACACTCGTGAAGCGGACATTCCCCCAAAGGAAAGTAGTCTTGCGAAGCCCTCCAATCGTCAGCTTCCATGATTGTTGGAGGGAGATACACATTTTTCAGCACAACCATATGAGATTGTGTTTACTTACCTTTACCCCCCCCCCCCCCGAAAAGTACTTTGACCTGAGAAAGCAAAAAGATGCCTTTACCCTCCCCCCCCCCCGCCCCAGAAAAGTACTTCGACTCCTCTCGAAACGTACTTCGACCCCCACCCCCCCGCCCCCACCCGCCAAAAAGTCCTTAAACTCCTCTCGAACAGAAAAAAACCCGAAGCAGCAGCAAACCCCGCAAGAGGTCTTTGGGCGCAGCTTGGGCACTGGGCCGGCTCTCGAGCTGGCAGCCAGGCAAGAAGGTTTTGTGTCCATCCTGTCCGTTCGGCGGCGAGCACTTGGTGAGAAACACATACCCTGATCTTCCAGGACCCTGAAAGGCAGGCCTTTGGCTGAGGTTCCTTCTTCAACCAAGAGCAAAATCAAGAAGGGGCCCCAAGGATATAGGTGTATACAGGTATACATATATATATATATATACATACACACACACACATGGTTTTTGTCTCCAACATATGGATTATTTTGCCTCCATGCATTTTTTTCTGGCTTCCTGGTGGGTGCAAAAAAGCTCGCCCTTTTTGAACATCAAAGTCCTTGCCTTGAGCCCCAAAAGCTTGGGTGTCGGGACTCCAAAAACCGGTGGCCTCCTTTCTTCGGTTCAGCGAGGGTTTCTTCCCCACCCAACGTGTGTGTTTCGAGGTCGGGGGCTATTCAAGACGCAAGCCCAGAAAGTTGGGAAGATTGCCCGCCGCGACGGCCAAGCCAGATCCCCTCGGAAGAAACAAAAAGGGGGGGGGGTCCTGGGAGGGTTCTGGGGGGGTCCTGGGGGGGGAGGGGGGAGAGGGGGGGGGGGGGCGGGGGTAGTGCCTCTCTTTTTTTTGGCTGGCTTTCGCAGAAGGTTTGGGGAATTTTCGGAACACCGCTTTGGGTCCGACCTTAAGGCAGAGATGTTGGGTTATTGGGTCCCCATTGGAGCAGGTTTAGCCAAGTCACAACGGTAGGACAAACGCGTGGTAGCCTTCAACGAAAGTCATCCTTGGGTACAAGGGGACCTGAAGCGTTTTGCTCCTGTTCAAGTCTACAGATTGCCTTGTTGCTGAGGGCAGGGTCTCCTGGCCCGACTTTCGCCTCTGTGAGTTGTGTTTCTTGAGGTCAGCCAAAACGGTTCCGAGGGAGCCCAAAAAGCAAGCCGAGCCCGGTCCAACTGCCGAATGTCGACGAGACATATGCATGTGGCGTCACAAAATCCCTCCCCCCAAAAAAAGCAAACAATCCAAAAAGATCAGGTTCTGAACTTAGCCTTCCTTTCAATCCACCAAAAAATCCAGCCGCCACCTGCCGCAAAAGCGTCAGCAGGTTCGCCCTGGCGGGCCTGGTGCTGGTGACCCCCTTCTTGAGCGTCAAGGAGGTGCTCCGGAGCCGGGCGCGGGCGCCCGGAGATGGGGCCCGGAGGTGGGGCGTGGCATGGGGCTGGCTGCCTGGAAGGAGGTTTTGGGGTTTGCGCTGGCCTCAAAGTTCCGTTTTTTGACAAAGTGGACTTAAACCCAGTGGTTGATTTGCCCAAAAGGGGAACCTTTTTTGGGTTAATCCGCGAATTTCAACATGTCAGTGGCTTGCCCCCAAGGTTCGGAAGGGCACATCAACAAGCAGCACATACCTTTCCCCTTTTCGAGCCTCATTTCATGGCGCCTCAGTGGGCGGATTTCATGTTCAGGTTGGCTAACTGATGAAGAAGTGGTGAGTCTGAGGGAGGGATCATGCAACCAAGCTCACCATTTGGCTGGTCAAAAAATCGGCAACCAAAATCGAAGCTGGGTAAAGCTGGTAAATGGACACCAGGACTAAACCTGCGGTTGTCCTGGTTTCATTCTTTGAGCCATGCCCATTTGAGTTCGAGACCAGTCTCCGAGGTGGGCTTTAGGCCAAAGAAAGCCAAAGAAGCACGGTGCTTCTTGCCAACAGAATCCGTTTGCGGATGAAATGAGGGTGGCAGTGGGTATTGTTAGGCCATGGTGCGTATTCTCATGGACCCTAAGCCCTGGCCCCCCCAACCCATTCACGGGAACCGGAGATGGGATGGGGTCCCACGGACGTCTCTCTCTCGTGCAACTTCCGTATTGGAGACCCGAAGGTCAGGGGCTTGAGGCCAAATAGAAACCAAGGCCAAGACTCTTTGGTTTCAGGGCTCCTTGAGAAGCCCATCTCTCGAATGGTCCCAATCAGGTGATCCTCAAGTTGGCTTGGATGTTTTTTGGTTTTCAAGGCTTGGTGGCATGGAGTTTCCCATCAGAACACCACCGGTCCCCAGCCCACTGGGAAAGCTTGGAGCTAGATCGGGGCCCTGGCGGACTTCTTGGAGCACGACTGGTTCCAGAACAGCGCCGCTATCAAGCAGGCGCCGTGCGGCGCGGTCAAAACGCCGTAGTGTTTGATCGCGTTTTTATTGGGAGCAGCTGAGTGGGTCAAGCCTCCTCCCGCAGAAGTGGGGAGAGTCGACGAGTCCCCGTCCACCTCCCAAAAAGAGATTGACAGGCGACCGAACGCGCCTCTTTTGGTTTGGGGAAGTGAAAAGGAAGCTGTGGCCACCTCAGACCCCCCATGTCTCCGAAAGAGGATGCTAGTGGAAAGCCCCGAAGAATTCGGCCCAGGCCCCCAGATGAAGGAAATGTTTTTCCTGACCGTGTCCCCTTGGTTGACTCCAATATTGCTCTTTTTTGTTTGGGCCCCTTTTTATTGAAGTCCGATTGCATATCCGCCTCTGGTCTCAGCATGCTGCGGAGCCCCTTGAACTCACAAAGATCTGGCCTGTTGCGGACCCTCCAAATTTGGGCGATTTGTTTTGGATGGGCCAACAAGTTCTTTTTAATCATTCTTATGATTATTATTATTATGATTATGACTGGTTCACTTTCCATCAGGGACCTCCAAGAAGGGCCCACTTTCGGGCTTCCCCGCGCCGCGCCCCTTCCGCGAGGTGCGGTCCCCCACTCTGGTGATCCACGGCAAGTTGGACGACATCGTCCCGGTGAACCACGGGGAAGCCACTCGATGCGCTTCGCGCTTCGCGCTTCCCGTCGGCTCGTTTTATGGCCTGAGACGACTTGGCGCCCCCCTCAACCCAGGCGTTGGGTGAACATCAAGTCAGATCCCCTCTAGAGTCGAAATGCTTTGTGTATAAGGGGGGTCCAACTTCATGGAAAGGAGGTCAAAAGGCGAGAGCTGACGTATCCCGACCCAAACCAAGATGCCTGGATGGCTTTTTGAATTCTCCCTTCTTCGGTTTCCCTCCGAGTTTCTGAAGGCAGGCAATTTTTTGTGAGGGAAGCAATTCCGATTTTTCAGCGGCCGAGCTTCCTCCCAAGCTCGGGGAAGGGAGAGCCCCGCGATTGGCTCACAGGGCCAAAGTGCTCAGCTCAGAGATGACGTGAACTCAGCGAAGCAACGGCAGAGGTAGCAAAGCACACAGCCCACATCTTCCATCTCGAGCTTGAAATCGCGATCTCTCGCGATCTCTCGGGATTTCGCGATGGCGTGCCCTGGCGGCAGGTTCTGGGTTGCGCAAAGAGCCCCAAGCCTCGCATTTGCCGGGCGGGTCTTGTCGGAGGGTGAAAGAACTTGGAGGGGATTGTTGCAGATCCTCGGATGCTCTTTGGGTCTGTCCGGCGATAGGCAGAACGCCAAGGAATCTCTTCACAGGGTGGAGCATGTGTTCGAAAATCAAACAACAACTTCGAAAGCAGGATCCCTCCGGGGGTTCGGGCATGTTTCAGGACTAGGTGCGAACTTTGGTTGGGTTTTGAAAGGCGACTGTCCATGTTTGACATGGCCCCCCAAATTTGGTTCCCTTGCATCCACTTGGTCAGAGAGCAGGTCCCTCCCAAAGAAAGCCCAAATCCCTTTGTGGTGGTCAGATCATTGAACAAGCATCAAAGTAAAAGTTCTAAACCAAAAGCTTCACCCCTGATCCACCAAAAGGCTTGGGATTTTCGGTCAGGGATGACCCACTTAAAAGCTTAGGGATCTGCGGTGCTTGGTGCGGCAAAGCCAAATGGGGGTGTGAATTCTTGTTGAATAAACCTGTCCTATTCTTGCAGGGGATTGTTCCCCTCCAAAAGTGGTGAATCCCCACTAAATCCAAGGACCTCCCCTATGAATAGGACGCGTTTGTTAGTGCGGGGTCGACATTATGTGGCAAACCCGAATGCAAGGTGTGAATTATGTGGTTGAGAACCCGAATCGACATGCTGACTCGGGCTTCCTGAGGGGCGCGACGAGCCACGTGCAGATTCCCTTCCTGGCAAGTCGACAGGAGCTACATGAGGCGATTTTTTGGGTGTGTGGTGGGGATGTGTCCGGAGATGCGCTGACCAGTTCATGGTTTTTCGTGCTTTTTTTTGAGTGTCGTTGAGGCTGCCCTTTTCACGTTGAATTGCAGGGCAACCAAAAAGCAAACAATTGTCCACTTTTGGGAGGCTCTATTTTCACACGCACACACACACACACAACACGCACACGCACACGCACACACCCACGCACACGCACACGCACACGCACACGCACACGCACACGCACACGCACACGCACACGCACACGCACACGCATACGCGCACGCACACGCACACGCACGCGCACGCGCACACGCACACGCACACGCACGCGCATGCACACACGCACACGCACACGCGCACGCGCACGTGTGCACGCGCATGCGCAAGCGTGCACGCGCACGCGCACGCGCACGGTCACACACGCACACGCGCGCATGCGCACGCGCGCACACGCACACGCACACGCACACGCACACGCGCGCGCGCACGCCCACGCACACGGGCACGCACACGCGCACGCGCACGCACACGCACACGCTCACACACACACACACATACGCTGACACACGCACACACACACAAACACACCAAGCAAACGATAACACTCACACAAGCAGAGACACACACACAAACAGAAACACAAACACAACCACACAAACACACTCACAAACACACACACACACATGCACACGAACACACACAGACGCGCAAGCACACAAACAAAGATGCAGGCAAACACACAAGCACACAAACGCACAAACACACCAGCACACAAACACACAAACACACATAAACCAGCACAAACGCGCAAACACACAAACACACACCCACGCACAAACACAGAATAACAAACGCAAACACACACACACAAACCCACACACACACACACGACAGCACAACCACACCACACACAAGCGCACAAAAACACAAACACACAAAAACACGCAAACACGCACACACACACACAAACACACGCACAGCACACACAAAGGGGCACACACACACACACACTTAGACTCCAGATGGAGGGTGCTAATCCTTTCGAGTACAACTGGTAAGTCTCGGCTTGGATAAGGTTCTTCATGAATAAGTTTCGGCTCGCAAAGCACTCGGCTTCCCTCTAGAGGCGAAAACGTTACCCGAAAGAACAAGAAGCACAAACAGCGCCGCAACCAAGGGGCCAAATAGACTTTCAGAATCACGCAAATGTTGCAGGTACACAGCACGGCGTCCCGTGTTGCTTCACGACAACTTTGGACGGTCTTCGTTGGGCAACGCGACCCAGAGTGTCCGTTGCCCCCCTGCATGTTGAAAAGTTGGCATCAGGGTAAATCTGATGCTCCGCACACACGCGCCCCCACAGGGGCAAGTGACGGGGCGGCTCTGCCTGCCAGACAACTTTGAAACGGACCTATGCCAGGGGTGGCTCAGCCAGACGACCTTGAAACGGACCTATTCGAGGGGGTGGCTCTGCCTGCCAGACGACATCGAAACGGACCTATACCAGGGGTGGCTCTGCCTGCCAGACGACCTTGAAACGGACCTACGCAAGGGGTGGCTCAGCCTGCCAGACGACCTTGAAACGGACCTATTCGAGGGGTGGCTCTGCCTGCCAGACGACTTCGAAACGGACCTATACCAGATGTCTCTGCCTGCCAGACGACCTTGAAACGGACCTACGCAAGGGGTGGCTCAGCCTGCCAGACGACCTTGACAAGACGATCCGCAACATCATGGAACAAGCATTGCGCAAACAGAACATGCGCGCACAACCCGAGCATTGCACAACCAGAACATCAAGTTCAACGGCATGGATGCAATCAGCAAGCAGCTCCCAGGCACTTGTGAGACGTAGCTATGATCTGGTGGCTGTCTTCCCTTTAGTGAAACCTCGTTCCTGCTTAAATGTGAAATTCCGCTGTTCTATGATAAGCACGTTGAGGTCAAATTTTCCGACAAAGCCGGCCCGGGGTCACACGATGGGTACACCCGAGGATTCCCCACGAATGGGGTGTACACACTTAGACTCCAGATGGAGGGTGCTAATCCTTTCGAGTACAACTGGTAAGTCTCGGCTTGGATAAGGTTCTTCATGAATAAGTTTCGGCTCGCAAAGCACTCGGCTTCCCTCTAGAGGCGAAAACGTTACCCGAAAGAACAAGAAGCACAAACAGCGCCGCAACCAAGGGGCCAAATAGACTTTCAGAATCACGCAAATGTTGCAGGTACACAGCACGGCGTCCCGTGTTGCTTCACGACAACTCTGGACGGTCTTCGTTGGGCAACGCGACCCAGAGTGTCCGTTGCCCCCCTGCATGTTGAAAAGTTGGCAACAGGGTAAATCTGATGCTCCGCACGCACACACACACACACACGCACGCACGCACGCACGCACGCACGCACGCACGCACGCACGCCACGCACGCACGCACACGCACGCACACGACGCACGCACGCACGCACGCACGCACGCACGCACGCACGCACGCACGCACGCACGCACCCACACACGCAGCCACGCCCACGCAGCCACGCACGCGACGCAAGCACTGCAAGCACCGCACGCACGCACCGCCAAGCACGCACGACACGCCACGACACGCACGCCACGCCAAGCAAGCACGCACGCACGCACGCACGCACGCACGCACGCACGCACGCACGCACGCACGCACGCACGCACGCACGCACGCACGCACGCACGCA
Organism: Effrenium voratum; assembly: GCA_963377175.1. Lineage (NCBI taxonomy): Eukaryota > Dinophyceae > Suessiales > Symbiodiniaceae > Effrenium > Effrenium voratum. The sequence goes on from CAUJNA010003246.1 coordinate 61,704, forward strand.
CGCACGCACGCACGCTCGCACGCACGCAAGCACGCACGCACGCACGCACGCACGCACGCACGCACGCACGCACGCACGCACGCACGCACGCACGCACGCACGCACGCACCACGCACGCACGCACGCACGCACGCACGCACGCACGCACGCACGCACGCACGCACGCACGCACGCACGCACGCACGCACGCACGCACGCACGCACGCACGCACGCACGCAGCACGCACCCACCCACCCACCCACCCACCCACCCACCCACCCACCCACGCACGCACGCACGCACGCACGCACGCACGCACGCACGCACGCACGCACGCACGCACGCACGCACGCACGCACGCACGCACGCACGCACGCACGCACGCACGCACGCACGCACGCACGCACGCACGCCAACGCACGCCACCGCACGCCACCGCACGCCACCGCACGCCACCGCACGCCACCGCACGCCACCGCACGCCACCGCACGCCAACAGCACCGACCCCCCACCGCACGCCCCGCCACCCACGCACGCACGCCACAGCACGGCACCGCCAACGAAACACGCCACCGCACGCACGCCACGCACGCTCGCCACCGCACGCACGCCACCGCACGCCACGCCACCGCACGCACGCACCGAATCCGCCCACCGCCACCGCACCGACACGCACGCACCGACACGCCACAGCCCACACCGCACCGACCGCTACCGCCACCGCCACCGCACCCCCACCGCCAACGCGCCGCAAAGCGCCGCGCAGACGCGCGCCGCGCCGCGCCGCGCCGCGCCCCCACCGCACCCGCCCACCGCACAAATTTGGTAAACGGCTTCCCACCGCACCGCAACGCACCGCACCGCACCGCACCGCACCGCGCCGCACCGCACCGCACCGCACCGCACCGCACCGCGCCGCACCGCACCGCACCGCACCGCACCGCGCCGCACCGCACCGCGCCGCACCGCACCGCACCGCACCGCAACGCAACGCAACGCAACGCAACGCAACGCAACGCAACGCAACGCAACGCAACATAACGCAACGCAACGCAACGCAACACAACACAACACAACACAACACAACACAACACAACACAACACAACACAACACAACACAACACAACACAACACAACACAACACAACACAACACAACACAACACAACACAACCCAACCCAACCCAACCCAACCCAACCCAACCCAACCCAACCCAACCCAACCCAACCCAACCCAACCCAACACAACACAACACAACACAACACAACACAACACAACACAACACAACACAACACAACACAACACAACACAACACAACACAACACAACACAACACAACACAACACAACACAACACAACACAACACAACACAACACAACACAACACAACACAACACAGCACAGCACAGCACAGCACAGCACAGCACAACACAACACAACACAACACAACACAACACAACACAACACAACACAACACAACACAACACAACACACAAGCACACACAAACAGAAATGCGCACACCAGCAGACACAAACACGCACACAAACAGACACACAGACGCACACACACACACCACACACACCACACACAGAGGCACACGCACACGCACACGCACACACTCTCACACACACACACACACCCACACGCATACGCACGCGCACACGCACACGCACGCGCACGCGCACACACACACACACACGCGCAAACACAAACACAAGCACGCGCACGCAAACAAACACACACAAACGCATAAGCAAACACATTCGCACACACACACACAAACATACAAACACACACACACACAAGCACGCGCGCACGCACACACAACGCAGACACACACACACAATGCGCACACACACACACACGAAACACGCTTAACAAACATACACACACACACACTTTAATGACACACACACACACGCACATACACGCAACACACACACACAAACACAGACACAACACATGCAACACACACACACACACACACACGCAACGCACACGTGCAACGCGCACGCGCAACGCACACACAACACCAACAACACACGCACACACGCGCACACACACACACAAAGCACACACACAGACGCACACCAACACCCACACCCACACGCGCACAGCACCCACACCCACCTGCACACGCCCATGCCGACGCGCAAGCGCACGTGGCGCAGGCGCACGCACACAAGGGAAAGAACAGGAATGAGGGGAAGAAGAAGCCAAAGAAAAGGCGTAGACGACGAAGAAGAGAAGGAAGAGGGGCGGGAAAACATCCCGCGGAGGGGCCGAGTGCAAGAACACCACAAGCGAACGAAGGAGGAAGAAGACGTCAAGCCAAACAACATCAGGAGAACAAGGAGCGCCAGGAGGAAGACATACAGGACGAGGGCAAACCCGCGGGGCATACAGGAAGAACACCAACAAGCGGCCGTCAAAAGGTAGACCGGGAGGAAGGAGAGAGAAGCCGTCCCGCAACGGGGCCAAGAGCAGCAAGACGGACAACAGGGCATTGAAGAAGACGAACAACGCCACAAACACTGAGGATACTGACTCAATTGCACATGTCAAGTAAGATTGGAGTAGACGTTTGTTGTACAGGTACCGGCAAAGCTGTTCTGGGGCTACTCAACGGATGCGCCCGGGGTTCTCCCCCAACAGCAACATACTTTTAAACTCTCTCGGTAGCAAAGTTGGTTCGTTCGAGTGTGGAAATTCGAGTGTCAAGCGTGCGATGTCAGCGAAATGAGTTCAAAATGACCTCCAGAACATCGCCGGTGCGGGTTCGACGTCCCGAATCCCTCCCTCGACACCACTAGCTTCGTTGGCCATCGTCGCGGCGTCCTGCTCAGAAAGTTGGTCCCTGGGTCGATCACAGACTCCGCGGACGCACGCGCACGCGCAAACACACAAACACACAAACGCACAAACACACACGCACACCAACGCACAAGCACGCAAACACACAAACACGCAAACATGCAAAGACTGCGCAACCAGACAACCACACAACCACACAAACACACGAACACACAAACGCACAAACACACACACACACACACACACACGCAAACACACAAAAGATAACAGAAGCGCACAAAACACACACCAACACACAAACACACAAACACACAAACACACACACACACATAATTATCCACACACACACACGTATCATTACACTCACATTTTTTGCACACTCGCACACACACACACACACGCACGCACACACACACACACCCACACCCACACCCACACGCACACGCACACGCACACGCGCACGCGCACGCACACGCACACGCACACGCACACGCACACGCACAC
>CAUJNA010003246.1:70000-89542 GCA_963377175.1 Effrenium voratum
AGCTTGCAGTGGAACCGGCAGGAAACTAATGAACCATTTGCAACGGTGCATGTGGGTCTGTTTTCTTTGAGGGTGCCCTTTCCTTTTTGTGGTTTTAAAGGGACACCAAAAAGAAAACTGCCATTTTGAATGCACCCGTGGTGTGCCCACTGTGAACAGCCCCATTTTTCCAAGCGATTTTCTATACCAGCGGTGCGGCATCCTCTGATCATTCAGGATGCCTCCCTGCCCAAGCAGCTGGAGGCGCGCTTTGCAAGTTTGCTTTGCGTGCGTGCATTGCCTTGCCTTGTGCTGAGTTGCCTTGTGTTGCCTTGCTGTTTGCATTGCGTTGCGTTGCCTTTGCTTCTTGCGTTGTGTTGCTCTGCGCGTTTGTGTTGCGTCTCGTTGCTTTGCGTATCGTTGCGGTACGTTTCCTTGCTTGGTGTTGCGTTGAGTCGTTGTGTTGCGGTGCTTTGCGTTGCGTTGGTTTGCTTGGTTTGCCTTGCCGTGCCTTGCCTTGTTTTGTTTTGTTCTCTTTGTCTGCTTGCTTGCTTGTTTTGCAATGTGTTGCACTGTATTGCTTCTGTTGCATTGTCTTGCATTGTGTTGTTTGTTTGCTTGCTGGCTCCTTGGATGTGTTGTTTGCTCTTTGGCTACATTGCTTGCTTGCTTGCTTGCTTGCTTGCTTGCTTGCTTGCTTGCTTGCTTGCTTGCTTGCTTGCTTGCTTGCTTGCTTGCTTGCTTGCTTGCTTGCTTGCTTGCTTGCTTGCTTGCTTGCTTGCTTGCTTGCTTGCTTGCTTGCTTGCTTGCTTGCAGGTTTGCTTGCTTGCCTGCCTGCCTGCTTGCCTGCCTGCCTGCTTGCCTATGTTTCTTGCTTAGACTCACAACAAACGCAGATGCACATGGTCTCCCCGTGCCGCCAGCGTGGCAGGGAGTTGATTGTAAGGAGGACTCCGCTTGAAGAAGTGCCGGTTCAATCATCGTCACACCGCCTCAGCGGTGGTGTGGCTGGTGGCTTGGAGGTTAGGAGGTGATGGAATCCCAGCTAACCCAGTTCGCGCCAAGATAAGAATAACAAAAAAAACAAGTAAGTTCGAGGGAGAGCAAAACAACCGGCTATGTTCCAAGTCTTTGGTTTCCTTTTGGCCAAGGCGTTGTTCTTCCCCTCGCCCGTCACGACGGGCGAGTCCATATACCCGGAGCTCCGTTTGGCGGCCAGGTGCGGCTGCAGGATGAGCGGGGGCTCTGGTCAGTGGCGTTGGAGCAATCCGAGGCGTTGAACACTTCGCTGTGGTCGTCAAAACCAATGGACCCCAGGTTTTAGTCCTGGGAAAAGAAGGGGGCCCTAAATAAGTGGCGGTGGTTGTCGAAACCGTTTTGGGATCCCATTTTGGGTGGCTGAATTCACCACCCATTTTAGTCTATACCATTTTGGGGATTGGGTGAATTCACCATCCAATTTAAGAACCTATTTTAGTGGGGATCACTGGGGGTACGATTTGGCTTTTAATCCAAAACGGGTTGCCCTGGTAAACAGAAACATGGAAAACCCCTAATTGCTTAATTTTGACCCATACCCATTTTTGGGGGACTTGTCAGAGCAATGTTGGGTCCAGGATCATTTGAACATCCTGGATCCAAGACTGCTGCCCATAAAGATGCGATCTTGGATCTTGGATCCTGGGTCCATACACGGTATCCAGAAGTCTAAGTACGTTATGCAGAACTCTGTATCCGCACCCCGTTTTGCTACTTTTTTTGGACAAGCATCCTTGAAGGGGACATGCGGGAATGGGGGCGGGGGGGGAGGGGACGTACCACGTTTTGTAGTAGGTATATTTGAGGGTGGCCTCTCCACTCCCTTCACTGTCCTTGGTAGGTTTTTGACAAAATTTGTCGCGTTTTAGGCTGGCTGGAATACTGACTGGGAGGCTCGCTTTTTGGTTTCCAGGTCGAAACGTTGCCTAAGAGGACAAGATTTGGAATGAGCTCGACCTCCCGAATTGGGGGGGCTGTGGGCTTCCTTGCCAAAGCAACACATTATGACATGGTTGAACATTTGCCGACCATAAATACCTTTCGTTGAGTCACAGGAACAGCAACAACCACATGAGCAGTGAGAGCAGCAGTAACGGCCGCAACGCACCAGCACGAGCCAATGCATTCTTCCCTCAAAACAAGTTTTTGGTGGACAGGAATATCCATGTACATGATGGACAAAGGTTCCCAAAACAGCAGTCGTGACCGGGTTTGCGGCAGCGCACAGGCGGAGACGTCTCGCGCGTTGCAGGGCTTGCCTGAGCCTGAGAATAGCTGGGTATAAGCTATATGAAGCACACAAACTTCACCAAGTTTTCCTAAAGCTTCCCCCTCAAAGGCCCAAACAGATAGCCTCGAAAAAACACGTACACACCAGATGGCGCGCCTTTCTCTTGGCGAGAAATCCACCTCGGTTGATAAAAAAGGGGGAAAAAGGCGTGATGGATTGCATCTATGTCAAGCTACCCAACATTCCGTGCAAGTTATGTCGAGCTCACATGGGGATTAACCGAGAGCGACCATGATGTAGGTCGTAGAGTCCTGATAGTAATTTGGCCAGAACATTGCAATGTCCAGACATGGCAACTGAGCTTGACAGGTTCCAACTGCCGGGCTCAGCTCATTTGACGGAGCGATTCAGAGTTCAGATGATTTTCAGGCGAGCCCAGATTCAGGTAATCCGAACAGGAACATGCTCCATCAGATTGCAGCCGGGGATTCTTCGGATTTCAGGAGGACCGCACGACCGCACGAGGATGTCAGATCTTTGGCCCGCGCCAGCTTTCCGCGCCGCAGCCACGTTGCGGAAGCTTGTGGTTGTGTCCGTGAATAGGGACCCCCTTGAATGGTGCGACCTGGAGACCAACCCCTATGACAATGAAGTTTCACAGGGACTTTTCTGAAAGGCTTTTTCCAAAGTCCAATCAGATAGAAGTTATACCCGAAGTAGCCGCCTAGCCACGCAACCGAGGTCACATTTCCTGATGTCTATCATTTGCGGATCCTCGACATTGAACTTTTTGGACCTCGATGGCCTGTGACATATCCCGCAAGCTCACTTTTAGCCACGCCAAGCAAAGCAGGACACCAAGGAATTCATGGATTTCTCATCTTGGGACATGACAAAATTGGGATACCCTAACTTTGTGCAAAGAGTTTCATCCATCTGGGATATGGACCGCAGGTGTTAGCCCTTTCCATTAACCATCCATTTTGGGCATCTATTTTCCATTTCAACACCTTGGCTCAGACAACCAAAAATATGGTACCAACATGTTTACCGGGGTAGACTTAGGATACATTCTACCTTTTACCAGTGCCTCAAACTGAAGCAAACAATCAAACATACATTCTACAGGTCCCCACTCGAGTTATGTTTAGTGATGATTATTTCTGGTCAAATCCAGTTTCATCAGCCCCCGGACTCGTCATTCACCCCTCGCAGCGGCCGCGAACTCTCGGCGGCGGATCGATCCGCGCGCCATGCCGCGGCCCTCTTCCGTGGATGTGGAGCATGCGGCGCTGCAGCTGTGTCGGGAGGCGGCGAGAGCAATTTTCAGCCGGGGGGAAGCGGAAGGGTGTGTGTGTGTGTATATATATATATATATGCTACCGCCCCCTTGAAATACTCAGGTTTTTGGCCAGAACTGAGGTTTTTGGCAAGACTGGGGTGACAAATGCGTTGAGACACTGAAATGAACTGACTGGACGCTCAACTCCAGGCAAATTCCAACCAAGCAGAAGTTAAGCTCAACGTTGAAGGAGTTGCGAGTTGTGTGACCGTCACATTGGCCTGCGCGAAGTGCACTTAAAGTCACATTGGAGTATGCATAGTTCACTTTGGCAGCTCCAGCTCAAAAAGCACAACTGTCCAGTACAAGAGTAGTGCGCGAAGTATGTTTTGGCAGCTTCAACGCGCCTGTTAGCAGCTCTACTTTTTTGTGTTTCTTATTTTTTGCTTGGCAGCGAAGTTCAGCAAATCATCAACTTGGGGAAAAGGAGCTCATTCCAACTTCATGTCCTTGCGCAGTTGCATTTACATGTTAACTCGAGTGTGGTGCAGAATTCCATGTACATACTATTTCAGTCTATTTGAAACATATGTTGCAAAGCAACTATCCCATGTGTGTGTTGCTTGTCTAACTTGGTTCAATCATCGCCAATAACAACTATTGAAGTTCAAGTAAGGGAAAGATATTCAGTTTAAAACGCTTTTCGAGTTCAAACCAAATTCAAGTTTACTCGTTTGCAGTTTCTTGTGCATTTCAAAAATCAACTGGAGAAGATGGCTATTGCCATGGCCAAATGAATTTGGAATCAAACTCAGTTTTGAAAGGGTTATCGTCCTTATCGAACTTCATGTGGTTTGAACCAAGCAAGAACTGAGCCAAGCCAATGACAGGAACGTGTTTTCAATCATAGATCTTATTCTTGGCATAACTGTTGTAACACGCCGTGTTTTTCAGCATTTGCTCAGATCGTGCTGCCCTGGATCGCAGATCAGGTATACAAGATTCCACAAACATATGTTTAGAACATCCCCCCTAAAAACGTGACAGCTCATTAAGGTTTTAGATCTACCATACTTTCTATTTGATAATTTTTCCTGGCCAGCCCTCAAGTCCACAAAAAACTGTAAATATGCCAGCAACATTTTTCCCCTCCTGGCCAAATGCAGGCAGTGCAAGCGCACATCCACAGTTTGGTTCTGACAACGTGCACTCCCGGTCTGAAGAATCCGCCCTTAGGGCAATCCAGGATCTGAAGATTGAAGATTCTCTGACAACCCTCTCTGAAGTTCTCGCAATATGTACTTAGGGCAATCCAGGATGTGCTGGCTCGTGCTAGCACATCCTGGATTGAAGACAGACCACTTGTTCTGGAAATCTTCAATCTATCCTTAGGACAAACTGATGTTTGCTAGCACGTGCTAGCACATCCTGGATTGAAGATTGAAGATTGAAGAATCCCAGAGAGAGTTGCTAGAGAATCTTCAATCTTCAATCTTCAACCCAGGATGTGCTGGCACGTGCTAGCACATATCAGTTTGTCCTAAGGACGGATTGAAGATTTCCCGAACAAGTGGTCTCAGAATCTTCAATCTTCAATCTTCAATCCAGGATGTGCTAGCACGTGCTAGCACATATCAGTTTGCCTAAGGATGGATTGAAGATTTCCCGACCCAAGTGGTCTCAGAATCTTCAATCTTCAATCCAGGATGTGCTAGCACGTGCTAGCACATCCTGGATTGACCTAAGCGATGCTTGAATATAAGTCTAAAAAGGAGTGCAGTTTTAGAGGCTCATTTTTAGAAGCTGGAACGTGTGTTTCGCATTTTTTCAGCCAACATGTCAATTTCTGGCCAACAACCAAAGTATTCCAGGGGGGGGTACCATGTATACATATACATCTCTATATATATATATATATATATCACAGCATTATATAGTATAATTTGATATACTTGAACATGGTGTAATCTAATCCAATGTAATCTGCCAACCATGGCATGCTATACAAAAAAGCAACGCAGGGCATGATATAATACATGCAAGCATACACTATCACACGTCAGGACCATACCAGGTGTCCCCCAAGTTTCTGGCCGCGCTGCGGCTCTTTTTCCGAAGCATGCCCATTCCATCAACAAGCCATCGAGAAGCAAGTCCTTCAAGCATGGGGTCGGGTCTTTTTTGCAGCTCTTTGCAACAATTGCAGCTCTTCTTGTACTGCCCGTAGTTTGTGTATTTTTTTGTTGGTCTATTCATTATCTTCAACTTTTGTCTTCCACAGCTGGTGCGCAAATTGAGCAGCAACACTACCCAAGCCAACTGGTCGCCCAAGGTACCACCACACGACCACAAGGGGTCTTCAAGTTCCAACAGGGCTTAACTTTTTCGAGCCCGGTTTAGGTCTTAAACATAGCATTCCCAAAACAAGGCCCAAGGATTGCCAAACAGCGGCAGACACTTGGAAAGTCGTTTTGCCGAACCGATTTGAGTTGATTTGGGCCCACAACCCCAGATCGTCACGCCTTGTGAAGTCGCCTGCTCAATATTTCCAGCCCACATCATTGGCATCCTTTGGCGGCAAACTCAACCGTTACCAAAAAGACTGGTGACCCTCAACAGAGCTTTTGCTCCGAATCACATTTTGAGAAACTCTATGATTATCTTTACACTGCGGCCTTTGAACCTTGGTTTTGGGTTTTGCTTGCTTCTTTGCGGGGGGGGGGGGGGGGTTCTGCCAGCGCCTGGCTTTTGTTCTATTGCCAAGAGTTAACAGAAATACTATCAGGCTGATACCTTGGCGGTCCCGGCATAGGCGGAAGACCACATGCGAGACCATCACTTTACAAACCTCCGAGTCTCGGCCAAGAGAGACGGTCTGGCGGTCACTGAGTCACTCGGCACATGGCTGGTCCAGTTTGGTTCTTGAGGCTGGCGGTTTTTCAGCCTCCACATGGTGTCCAGTTTATGCGTTGCTCCAACTTTGGTTTTTAGAGACCACGGGATCCAAGTCAAGACACGTTCGCCGAAGCAAGTGGATTTCCTGGAGTTCGTGCCGGATCTGGAGACACAGACCAAATGACGGGTGTTGTTGTTAGGCCCACTGAAATAGCTTGGTCTGAACAATTTCCCTGGAAGCTCCAAAAAGATGGTTGTCCTGTTTTCCCTTACCGACCAACAGGGGTTTCCTAACAAAAACTAGACCCCCCCCCAAAAAAAGAACAAAGCATCGAGCACAAGTGCCCGAGGCAGCATCAACACAGGCGCTGAGTCCGTGAAGAGCCATTTCTCCTGTGGCGCAGAGAACGCCAAGAAAATCCATGAGCGTGCGGTGAAGCTTCTGCAGGACCGGTGGGCCGATGGCCCGATGCCCTTGCGATGTACAGCTCCCCCCCACCAAAAGAAAGACAGAAGAGCAGGGCTCCTTAAAAGATACATTTGCCCATTTGAAACATGACTTTTCCCACCCAAATCAAGGGGAACCACCATTTACAAGGCAGTGTTCAGGTGTATAATGTAAGGATCCTGGTTGATGTGATGGGTTGACCAAACAGGCAATCTTTTGAATCTGGAACCGTGGTTGAGCCTGGTTTCGTGACTTCCGTCTGTCCACCCACATCAAACCTACAAGGCTTATCCCTGTTGTCCTTCTTTCGTTTTTTTTTTTTTTCCCCTTCGATGTCTTTTTTCGGTGTTGAGGAGAAGGGCTACCTGCAGTTCAAGGCCTCCATGGGCAAGCAGGTGGCCTTCTGCAAGAAGGGGGACATGGCGCCCTGGCGACGTCCCCGCGGGTCGGTTCCGCGGGTCGGTCCCGCGGGTCCTTCAAGGGTTAAGAATCGCTGGCGCGTGAGCGCAAGGCTTGGAACCCCTGGGATTTCGAGGGAGCCTTGCCGACGTTTTTTTTTTTGGGGGGAGCGGGAACAACCCATTTGCGGTCACTGTGCTTGTGGCTTTTCCACGTTTTTTCCGGCCTTTTCTTTTGGGGGGACCCCTCAAAAGAGAGAGAGAGAGAGAGCTCGCGGCGTCCGAGGAGCCCGCGCGGGCGGAGGAGTTTGAGAAGACCTACAGCAAGCTTCTGGGACGACGGCCGCCTTTTGGAGGGGGAGCTTGCCCTCCCAAGTCGCAGGCGTCGTTTTTTCGCCCTTAAGGAAAACCGCATGTTTTTCAGGATGTGCGGAACGTCGGGTTCCATGTTAGTTTGTGGTAGGGTAAATGTTGCCACCGGCAAATCTGGGTATCAACTGTCCTCCATCGACTCACAAAGTGGGCAAGCAGGTCGGTGTTGAATTGGGTTTGTGTGTGTGAAAGCATGGTAACCTAGTTGACGCATCACTGCCTGGATGCAAGCTATCTGAGGATCCGGCCTCGCTTTTGAGTGACCCAATCATGGGTCATGAAACTGGAAAGGCTGCGGTCCTGGATCCCTGAGTTGGGGAATATGGGCATATGTGGATCTCCTGAAAGGATGGGGTAGGGGAACTCGAAAGGACCCCCCCACGCATTTGGCACCGGGCCTTCCTGTTTTGGGAAACAGATATCGGCTCCCCGATTCTTCCAATTTTTACTTGCAAGACCCGACGAGTCCCCAATTTGGGCACACAGATGTGGCCGGTGTTGGTCACGGCGGGTCTTGTGGCCTTGAGATGGGTCTGGTGCGCCCTTTGCTTCCGAGGCTGGAGGGGTCAGTGGGATCCGGTTCCGAACGGTTCGGAGGTTCCAGGATCCGCAAGGTTCACTCATAGCTTTCCAGGGTGTCGGAAATTCTGGTAGAATTCCGCAGGTTGCGGTTGGGGATGCACATGGGTGTACTTTTGCAAGGAGCCCACCCAAAGAACCCTTAAGGGTAAAGGGCTTTTTGGTAACAAAATGGTACCTCATTTGGCTCGGACTTGTCTCCACCAGCCTGTTCGTATGAGGTCATAATATCCAAATGTTTAACTTTTACCTAATAAAGCATTGTTGAATTTCCAAAAGACAAACCATGGGCATCTTTTCTAGCATGTTTATGTTTTACTACACTAAGTTCAGCTCAGAGTTCCACAAGATGGTCGCCCAGGAACGTGGATCGATTTGGACACGCATCTCCCATCTCAACCCGTGAGACGGATGTTTTGTGTGGCGGGTAGGATGGATTAACGATACGTCCAGCTCCTTTGCATTGCCCAATCTGGGGGGTTCACGGACAGAGGATGGGCATCCCGGCGAGGCTCATTTCACTTGCTCAAAAACGATTCGGGTAGATGAAGGTTCAGGGAGATGAAGGTTCAGGGACAATCCCAACCAATGGGCGCGGATATCCGGTTTCTTAATTCTTGAAGCATGGTTCTGGGCGGACCATGTTAATACCAGGGTTTGTTTGAGGCTCGGTATCCTTGGCTTGGCCATGTTGGGGTTCCAAATCCTGTGGCTGTTGGGGGGGGGGGGGGGGCAAATCCCTGGATAAGCCAAGGATAGGCCATGGACAAGCCCTCAATAAGCCTTATGAAGGGGTTAACAAGGGATAGACCTTAAGACAAACCCAAATCTCCACAACAGAAGCTTTCTTTTTGGTCGCTTTTGGGTTGGGAATATGGTGGATGCCCTCAAAAATATTGCAAGTAAACCAAGCATCGACCACAAATTCCCATGGTACGATGCCCTCTCTCCAACACTCATGGAAGTGGACAGAGGGGTTCCAAAACCCGAAAGGAAAGTATCTGTCCAAAATTCTCCGATCGTCAGCTTCTATGATTGTCTCCGAAATTCCAACCATCAACCATCAACATGCAACCGCCAACCACCAACCACCAACCACCAACCACGAACCATCAACCACCAACCACCAACCACCACAACCACCCGACGACCAACCACCCGACACCATCAACCACCAACCACTACCCACCACCAACCACACAACCACCCGACGACCACACAACCACCCGACACCATCACCCACCAACCACCAACCACCAACCACCAACCACCAACCATCAACCACCAACTTCAACCCCCAACCACCAACCACCAACCACCAACCACCAACCACCAACCACCAACCACCGACCACCGACCACCGACCACCAACCACCAACCACCAACCACCAACCACCAGCCACGAACCATCAACCAATCACCAATCACCAATCACCAATCACCAATCACCAGCCACCACCCACGAACCATCAACCACCAACCACCAACCACACCACCACCCGACGACCAACCACCAACCACCAACCACCAACCACCGACCACCGACCACCGACCACCGACCACCGACCACCGACCACCGACCACGATTTAATTCCATGGGTCTCAACTTTTTCCCCTTTGCGCAATCTATTTTTTTGATCCGCGGCCTGCGTAGCTTCGTACCTCCCCGAGGTTTGTGGAGGTGACGAAGCGGCCCGGGGAGTCCCAGGACCGGAAAGGGGCCGGAGACAAACAGACGGCTTCCTATGTTAACGAGTATCTGAGCCAACAGGGCGCTTGCGCGTGATTTTGGGGCAAAACACTGACCCACTTTGGTGCCAATCTGGCTGCTCCTGCAATCTGACTCGGCAAATTCATGCGTTCCGAGTGGGGCGCCTGATAGCCAAAAAGAAGTTTAAGTAACCAACATGGAATTTGGGTTTCCTCACCAAGCAAAAGCGTTCTACTTTGGGGTCAAAGATGCAGCAGCAAAGCAGTCCACAGGGGTGTTTGCAGGGGTTGTCAAGCAGACGCTTGCAAGCCATCAGCCATCCCCAAGTTTTGACTGGAATTGTGGAGCTCCTCTTTCTGGTGGTTGAAGGGAAAACCACAAGAACCAAACATTCTAGGTGGCCCCCCCAGTTTTGAGACAAATCCATTTGGAGCACCCTCAATCGCTGGGCCAGGTTAATTTGCGGTGCCCGGGGAATTGAGCCCGACGTGTCACTTGCTACTGGGGTGAGAGTCCTTAGCGGGCGATCAAGGCAAGCTGTAGGCTATCAGCCTTTGCGCATGGCTCTGGAATGCGAACGGGGGGCAAGGTCGGAGGCACTGAGACGAGGTGCAACTCTTTTCCTTTTGGCAAAGCCCCCAAGAGGAGCACAAGGTGCTTGGTCTCAAGGCAGCCTCGGAAGGCCCAGAAAGCTTCCTAAGGTCTTTCAGGGTCTGTGTTGGGCCCTCGCGCACTTGCCAGGAAGCAGCATCCAAAAAAAGGAAGAAGAAGGAGGAAGGCCTGTCATTGGAATGGCTCCGAAGACGCGTATTCAGCGGGGAGACCACACAGAGAACTTGAGTCGAAATCGCTTGCATGATCGAAATCGCCAGCCGAAAATCATCTCAGGGTTGAGGACAGGTGGTTTTCAGCTTCTCTCGAGGCCTGAAGGCTGGCTTTGAAGCTGCCGACGCAGGCTGGGCTCGGAGGCTCGGAGTTCCTCAGCCCTCCTGGGGAAATCGGTGCTAGTCCTGTGCCAAGGGATTTCTCTTGATCGCAACCCACGCAACAAAGTTGGCAGAGGGATGGCGAACTGTGCAAGGAGATGAACTCGGAATGGTCTTTTTCTCCACCGTGACAGCTGTTGGTACATGTCGACCGCTGACATATGCGTGTGTGCGTCCAAGAAACCGGCCAGGAAAAGCCTACAGGCCATCGGCCAACTGCACACCTGCGCACATAGTTCGGTATATAGTGCGTATTTTTGTTAGAGAGAGAGAGAGAGTTTGGTTGTTTGTTGTTTGCTTGCCTGCCTGCCTGCCTGCCTGCTTGCCTGCCTGCTTGCTTGTTTGTTTGTTTGTTTGTTTGTTTGTTTGTATGTTTGTATGCTTGTATGTTTGTTTTTTGTTTGTATGTATGTATGTATGTTTGTTTGTTTGTTTGTTTGTTTGTATGTTTGCTTGTATGTTTGTTTGTTTGTTTGTTTGTTTGTTTGCTTGCTTGCTTGTTTGTTTGTTTGTTTGTTTGTTTGTTTGTTTGTTTTTGTGTTCTGTGCGTATCTAAATTGGGCATGCCTTTTAGTCAAAAGAGTCCTGCACAGAAATCATGGTGCACATCATTTGCAAAGAGCCCTTGCTCAATGTGGTGGTGGGGGTGGGTACCTCATCCGGGCGTAGCATGTCATGTTGCATCCTTTTTCCGCTCGCGGCGTCAAGTGGTTTAGCCGAAGCCTTTGATAGACTCCCCAAATGGCCAAGTCGTCTCAGCGGCTCAGCGGTCGCGAGGCGAGTCGAAGCGAAAGTCCAAGAACGTCAAGGCGGCAACGGACCGCAAAAAGAAGGCGCGACGCCACGGCCGAAGGAGACCCTGTCGGCCGCGTGGATGACACAAAAAGCCAAAAGCTATGGGCCGTTCTTTTATGAGAAACTGGGCAAATTCGCTCTTGTGCTCCAAGATTAGGGCGCCTCCCAACAGATGGCTGTCTTTGAAGCCAAGAAGCCCATTTGCCACGTAAGTGCCCAAAGACGGCAGGACCAGACAAAGCTTCGGTTTTCCTCCGGGTTTCCAAGAAGGGGGTACCCTTCCGTCCCCAAAAAACCGGCACATGCCCACTCAGCGCCAAATCGGACACGCCGGACCTTGGTCTCCAGCGGCCTTGAATAGTTTCCCTTGAGTAGGCCATGGCAAGTGGCCCAAAAGCAGATTGCAGAGGCCGACGGGCCCGTCGCTTGAGAGATGCTTCCAAAGGTCAATCCAAATGGCCATGGTTCAACACCAATGGTACCATTTTGGGATAGGTGAATTCACCACCCATTCTAGAACCAATTTTAGTGGGGATTGGGATGTTCACTGGGGGCTAACCGGGGTTTTGACCCATGGCCAAATCTTTCAATCCACTTGGCCTGAGAGCAATCCGCGTGACAGACCCAGCCGGCCAGGCAGATGCTTCCAGCTCCGAGTCGTCCAGCAGCTCCAGCAGTGACAGCGAGAGCAGTGATGCAGGCCGTCTGGGATTTTGCAGCAGCGATTTTTGCGTGTTAAATTTTTGAAAGACAAACAGGGCGATGTCGAAGCTGAGTTTTTCGGGTGTTTTTGGGGATCACACAATGGCCTCCAAGCGTGTGGGTGTCCCAGAGTGGAGCTGAGACGGTTTAGCTCTGTGAGGGCCGGGAATCGATCGTTTCGCCATAGGCGTATTCCCAGCTGAGCTGCAAGCGCCACTTTTGAGGCCCAGAAACTCGGACACATTCAAATGTCAAGAGGACGGTACCACGTTCAAATGGGAGCAGCTTTCTTTTTCTTTCCTTTCGAGCCAACTTATGTGTCAGGTTGCACGCGCCACACGCCAACTTTTTTCCGTTTTCCAGCCTCCTTCAACCCAATCTCCCGCAGTACTTGTTTTTTGTTCAAGAAGATTGTGTTCGTCTCTGAATGAGACCACCCCCAACAACTGCTTTGGTGTGTGAGCCCCTACAGATACTGTGGTCAACAGTTCACAGGATATTGCCGAAACCAAAGCTGTAGCCTGTGGTCATGTCATCTTTGGGTTTCCTTCATCCAAACTTGGGCTCCCTCTTTCAGAAGAAATCTGGAGCAGCGCCTCCTCCTCTCTCGCGCGAGGGGCTGGCGAGACTGGCGAGAGGTGGGGGATGGGGTTTGGAGGGGGTTGGGATGCATGGCCTTCTCTGGCCACACCATGGATATGGCTGTGGGTCAAAACCATTGGGATCCATTTTGGGGTAGGTGCACTGCTCATTTTAGTTACTTTAGTGGGGATTGGGATGTTTACTGGGGGTACGATTTGGCTTTTGACGAATGGCCATATAACTGTGGATTCCAGAGGAAGTGAAGATCAGCAAAAAATTGGACCCCCCCCCTCACGCTCGGAGCTTGTGCTCACCAGAGAGAGATCAGAGGTCACCATGAGGTACGGTCGCGCATGCAGCGTGTTGGCAACTGATAGATGTACCTCGGTCCCAAAGCTAGGTGCGCTTCTCCCTCCTTTTTGGGTTGAGAGGGTTCCCCTACTAAAAGAGACTACGGAAAAAAGTGGGTACCCGTATTCTAACCTCTCCACTGGAGGACCTAGTGTAATTACCTCGGTTTCGGATTGGGGAACGGGCGAAGCTTGCCACGAACCCAAACATCTTGTGAGGGCACTGTCTTCAGGGGGCTCTTTCAGTTTCTTGTTATCCTTGGCATGTTTTGTACGTGATGTCTCTGCGCTGTAACAGCGGACCCGCGTGTTCGCATCGGCCGCATGGAGCAAACAAATCCAACGGGCTGCGTTCCGCAGGGAAGCTGGAGACGAGGCCGCGGGGCAGACTGAAGGGTGGAAGGGCTCCTCGGGGTGCTGTTTTCAAGTGGGCGAAAAGCAATGTCGAGGGGAAAGCCATGTGTGTTTTTGTGTTGGGGGGGGCAGGGGGGAGGGGTTCGCATTTCTTTTGAGGCACAACTAGGGGTCGAACACATTTTCGACAGCCCCTTATATCTGAACTATACACAGTTACACTTTGGCCACAGGCTACTCGATTCATTCGGTTTTCGAGAGGTCCTGAAAAATCAAATCGATGCTCTTTTCCACAGGATGTGGTTGACTCTTATGAAAGGGAACCCGCAGGAAGAAGACGCGCCCGCAAGAAGAAGACACGGTCCCACTCTTTTTGTTTGGGGGGTGCGCCCCTGTGCTACGAGGGCAATTGTGATTCACGAATCAAGGTATGGCCGTCAACCACCAAAACAAACAACAACAAACACATCTTTTGCTGAGGCAAATTGCCAAACCCAGGTTTCTGTTGAAACCAAGCAACATTGCTTTCCACGGCGGTCCCTTTTTATTACTTGGCTACCAGTGCCATCAATTCGTCCAAAAAGAAGCAGTTGCCCGCAAAAAACAACAACTCATGTCCCAACAAGTTGGCTGCAGCCCATATACCTATATACTTTGTATACCCTGTATACCCTGTATACCCTGTATACCCTGTATACCCTGTATTCCCTGTATTCCCTGTATACCCTGTATACCCTGTGTACAATACCGGGTATACCCTGTATACCCTGTGTACAATACAGGGTATACGCTGTATACCCTGTGTACAATACAGGGTATACCCTGTATACCCTGTATACCCTGTATTCCCTGTATTCCCTGTATACCCTGTATACCCTGTGTACAATACAGGGTATACCCTGCATACCCTGTGTACAATACAGGGTATACCCTGTATACCCTGTATACCCTGTATACCCTGTATTCCCTGTATTCCCTGTATACCCTGTATACCCTGTGTACAATACAGGGTATACCCTGTATACCCTGTGTACAATACAGGGTATACCCTGTATACCCTGTATACCCTGTATTCCTGTATACCCTGTATACCCTGTGTACAATGCAGGGTATACCCTGTATACCCTGTGTACAATACAGGGTATACCCTGTATACCCTCCTGTATACCCTGTATACCCTGTATTCCCTGTATTCCCTGTATACCCTGTATACCCTGTATACCCTGTGTACAATACAGGGTATACCCTGTATACCCTGTGTACAATACAGGGTATACCCTGTATACCCTGTATACCCTGTATTCCCTGTATTCCCTGTATACCCTGTATACCCTGTGTACAATGCAGGGTATACCCTGTATACCCTGTGTACAATACAGGGTATACCCTGTATACCCTCCTGTATACCCTGTATACCCTGTATTCCCTGTATTCCCTGTATACCCTGTATACCCTGTGTACAATACAGGGTATACCCTGTATACCCTGTGTACAATGCAGGGTATACCCTGTATACCCTGTGTACAATACAGGGTATACCCTGTATACCCTCCTGTATACCCTGTACAACCTCTATACCTTGTATGCCTGGCAGCCGGGTGGTTGTTATCCACCACTCCACTCGGACCCGAAACGCGAAGGCGCCGGAGGCGGAGCCGCGGCACCCGCCCTCGCTGTGCCGCTGGAAGGCCGCAAAAGGTGGGGCCGGGGGGGGGAGCGGGCAGCGGGGCAGCGGGGAGGGGGGAGGGGGGGAGGGGGGGAGGGGGAGGGGGAGGGAGGGGGAGGGGGGGGGGAGGGGGAGGGGGGGGGGGAGGGGGAGGGGGGGGGGGGGAAGAGCACCGGCAGGTTGAGTTGGGGGGGGGGGGGGGGGAATTTTGTTTGGAGGTTTCATGAAAACTGGAAGCCAAGGCCCGGTGGTCAAAACCTGAGGCCGCAAAGCAAAACCGAGTGGCGGCAAAATGGACAAGGGTTCATGGGTTCTGGTGAAGTCTAGCAGTCGGAGGGCAAGGTTCTGCTGGATTTTTCTTGCACCTTGAAGACCATGAAACAAATGTCAAGGAGCAACAGCCTGATTCGGCCAGGGGAACGACATGCACTCATCTCACGTGGCTCACGTGCAGAACTTGCTGGGAGAAGTTGTGAGAACTTGCATAGAGAACAAAGAGAAACTTGCAGATAGAACATGCCTGGAACAACTTGCGCAGAGCAAATGCAGCAAGGTCTTGCACTGAAAGCTTGCACATTTGGTTTCACTTCAAATCCACCCCAACAAGGGTTCCCTTACATAAAAGAACCCAAAGTGCTCAGAGAAACATACCCTAAATTAGAAGTAAGCTTTCTAGGGCGCAGGGGGACCAAAGGCACTCGGAACGTGGATTCCGAATTTTCTGGTTTGCGCACCTCGTGAGTGTGGGCTTGAACCCCCCCTTAAGTACACTCCCTCAGACTAACATGGAAGCTCCCAGAAGGCCTGTGTAAATTGAACTAAGTCGTCCAAACGGGTCCCGGGGAGCTTCCATGTTAGTCTGGGGGAGGGTAGAGACAAGGCAAACTGTACTTCTCAAAAATACCTCGCATCTCCGCTCGCACATCGCGCAAGTGCGGGCTGACCTGTGTACCTTGAAAGCTTCTCGAAAATGGATTTTGCTACTGCTCAAACTCTTGAAGATGCCGCCTTATCATAATTGTTAAAAACAAGAAACAACATATTACATTTTTGCTTATTGTGGTTGAGTGGTTGAAATCCACTGAACCGCTAAAACCAACGTCAACCAATTTAGGGACACATCTACAACCTTACTCCTTCCCGGCGAAGCCTTCGGGTCAAGTGGCTGTGGGTCAACACCAATGGTACCATGTTGGGGTAGGAGAATTCACCAATATTAGAACCTATTTTAGTGGGGAGTACGAGCATCTTTTTTGGGGGAGGAGCCGTGCGATGGACAGTTGGAGCATATTTTGCAACCTTCTTCTTGGGGTACCTTCCACATTCTTTCCAGGGATCCTTCTTTCTCCAGGAAACAGCGCTGGTTTTTGAAAAGAACGATGGTTGAAAAGAATGGGAAATCAACCCCTAGAGGTTTTGATTTTTGTTCGCCCCCGTTCCACCGGTTTCTTGAACGCACAGGATAATTTTAGACGGGCTGGACTTCCGCGCTTGCCAGGCAACTCGCGGCCCGTGGTTCCGCGGTCGCAGAAAGGCGCCCGCGCGAAATAGGTACCCGTTTTGGGAACCCTGGTAAATGGAGCCAGAGACTAAAACCAGCGGTTTCCTGGTGACCCATACCCAAATCGGAGTGGCCGGAGTGGCAGCCTTTGTAGGAGGCAAGTCTCCCTTTTTTTTTGGGTCCCCCGGAGAGTTTCCTCGTTTTTTTGGTCCCCCGGAGATTTCATGAAGAGACTTCAGGTGAAGCCCAAAACGAGAGCCTGGTGCGCCACAATAAAAAGTCGGATAGAAGCTTGGGGCATAGCCGTGCAGGCATGGATTTCGGCAAAGGTTTCATTGCGCTTGCGAATTCCGCGGGGCTTGCGCAGAGACAACTGGCGTGGAGAAAGTCCGAAGGTTGCCCGTTTCATGTGGGTTATCTGAAAATGCGGAGCCATGGCTTGTGGGCTTCCACCTGAAGTCTCTTCATGAAATCTCCGGGGGGACCCCAAAAAAGACGAGGAACCTCTCCACCGAAGCCAACCGGAAGCCGCCCCGGCGTTGCTTCTCGGCGATGTTCCGACAAAGCCTGCAGAACTCTTGGCGCTGCGTCTTGCAGGCCCACGGGATCCAGAAGAAAACGTGGAGGGGGTGCTGCAGGCGCTGCAGGCCTGATCCCTTTGCTCCTTTCATTCATTCATGTGGCCATGGGTCAAAAGTCAAATCGTACCCCCAGCCCCCAGTGAACATCCCAATCCAACCACTAAAATAGGTTCTAAAATGTGTGGTGCACCTACCCCCAAAATGGTGCCATTGGTTTTGACCCACAGCCATGCCGTTGAAAAGAAGTGGGTGAAGTCAGGCAAGCCCTAATTGGTGGTTTGGACATGTGGTTTGGGAATTTGGAGCCCTGACTTTCGTAGAGGATGAATGGGAACCCACCCCGGAACACCACCAATCCAGACCACCACTTAAGGGTAGGGTGATGAAGGGAATGGTTGTTTCTTGACATTTCCGGGCTCCGACACCTTTATCCTTCATTGACCGGTAGACAGAACATGGGCCAGCGTTCCTTCTTCTTTCGTGGCGTCCAAAGGTTTCCTTTTGAGGCCTGGGAAACCTGAACGGTTCCTGTGCCGTGGGACGAGACCCTATTGGACTACGCTCCGAGTGAGTCCTTTGTGAGAATATGTCAACATACGGGCACCAGACCAAGTGGCAGCTTTCCTTCTGGTGTTTCACTAAACCAAGGATGACAAAGGTTCCCCCCTGAAAACACAATCACGCACACACACACACACACTTCCTCACTCTCTCACTTCCTCACTCTCTCACTCTCTCACTCTCTCACTCTCTCCCTCTCTCTCACTCTCTCACTCTCTCACTATCTCTCACTCTCTCACTCTCTCACTATCTCACTCTCTGACTCTCTCACTCACTCTCTGACTCTCTCACGCTCTCACTCTCTCACTCACTCACTCACTCACCCACCCACCCACCCACCCACCCACGCACCCACCCACCCACCCACCCACCCACCCACCCACCCACCCACTCACTCACTCACTCACTCTCTCTCTCTCCCACTCTCTCACTCTCACACACACACAAGCAAACACAAGCAAACAAAGACACACGAAGAAGCAGGGAAGCCAGCAAGCCAGCAAACAAGCAAATAAGCAAACGAACAAACAAACAAGCAAACAAGCAAAGAAACGAGCAAGCAAGAAGGCAAATAAGCAAGCAGGCAAGCAAGCAAGCAAACAAATAAACAAAAACAACCAGACAGACAGACAGACAGACAGACAGACAGACAGACAGACAGACAGACAGACAGACAGACAGACAGACAGACAGACAGACAGACAGACAGACAGACAGACAGACAGACAGACAGACAGACAGACAGACAGACAGACAGACAGACAGACAGACAGACAGACAGACAGACAGACAGACAGACAGACAGACAGACAGACAGACAGACAGACAGACAGACAGACAGACAGACAGACAGACAGACAGACAGACAGACAGACAGACAGACAGACAGACAGACAGACAGACAGACAGACAGACAGACAGACAGACAGACAGACAGACAGACAGACAGACAGACAGACAGACAGACAGACAGACAGACAGACAGACAGACAGACAGACAGACAGACAGACAGACAGACAGACAGACAGACAGACAGACAGACAGACAGACAGACAGACAGACAGACAGACAGACAGACAGACGACAGACAGACAGACAGACAGACAGACAGACAGACAGACAGACAGACAGACAGACAGACAGACAGACAGACAGACAGACAGACAGACAGACAGACAGACAGACAGACAGACAGACAGACAGACAGACAGACAGACAGACAGACAGACAGACAGACAGACAGACAGACAGACAGACAGACAGACAGACAGACAGACAGACAGACAGACAGACACACAGGCAGACAGACAGACAGACAAACAAACAATCGAACAAGCAAAGAAACAAGCAAGCAAGCAGGCAAGCAAGCAAGCAAACACAAACAAACAGACAAACAAACAAACAAACAAACAAACAAACAAACGAACGAACGAACGAACGAACGAACGAACAAACAAACACACACACACAAACAAACAAACAAACAAACAAACAAACAAACAAACAAACAAACAAACAAACAAACAAACA
>CAUJNA010003246.1:89642-154642 GCA_963377175.1 Effrenium voratum
CCACGCCCACGCCCACGCCCCCGCCCACGCCCACGCCCACGCCCACGCCCACGCCCACGCCCACGCCCACGCCCACGCGCACGCGCACGCGCACGCGCACGCGCACGCGCACGCGCACGCGCACGCGCACGCACCCACATGCAGCGCAGTGTGCAACGCGTGCCACCTGCAGCAGCGCACGCGCACCAGCTGCGCGCACGCGCCACCGCGCCCGCACTGCAGCATCTGCCCGCCCACGCGCACGCGCACGCGCACGCGCACGCGCACGCGCACGCGCACGCGCACGCGCACGCACCCACACACACACACACACGCATGCGCGCAAGCAGCACCAAACAGACACACGCAGACACAGGCAGACACACGCCGACAGACACACACACACACACGGACACACACGCACACACACACACAGATCAGACAGACGCACACACACACACACACACGCTGAGACAGACACCCACACACACAGCCACAGACGCAGACATGCACACACAGACACACACACAGAGAAGCGCACAGATTCAGACAGACACACGCAGACAGACGGACACCGACGTAGACAGACAGACACACATAGACACACACACAGACAGACACAGACACACACACACAAGCACACACAAACACAGCTCACACACACACACACACAGAGAAACAGAGAAACAAAGCCAAACAAACACTCAAATTCAACACACACACAAGCACAAACATAACCACACACACACACACCCAAGCACACACACAAGAAACCATAAAGACAAGCATAAGCACATACACACAAACACACAAACACAAACAAGCACACACACACAGAAAGACAGACACCGATGCAGACGGACAGACTGAAACACGCAGACGCACACAGACAGAGGCACGCACAGACAGACACACACACACAAAAGCAAACACACACACACACAGACAAGCAAACACACAAGCAATCACACACACACACACACACACACACACACACACACACACACACACACACACACACACACACACACACACACACACACACACACACACACACACACACACACACACACACACACACACACACACACACACACACACACACACACACACACACACACACACACACACACACACACACACACACACACACACACACACACACACACACACACACACACACACACACACACACACACACACACACACACACACACACACACACACACACACACACACACACACACACACACACACACACACACACACACACACACACACACACACACACACACACACACACACACACACACACACACACACACACACACACACACACACACACACACACACACACACACACACACACACACACACACACACACACACACACACACACACACACACACACACACACACACACACACACACACACACACACACACACACACACACACACACACACACACACACACACACACACACACACACACACACACACACACACACACACACACACACACTCGCACACGCACCTGCACACGCACACGCACACGCACACACACACACACAGACCCACTCGAGTTCTAATCCAAATAGCTATATTCTCCAAGCGTCTCCGCAATCTGATTTTGGCATGCGGAGGGTTCCGATGTCAGGGACACCAACCCAAGCGGCGCACGCGCACCATGAGTCACCATTCTACTCAATTCTAGTGACTGGGACGAAGCCCCGCAATTAACCAGTGGCTCGCCCACCTGACCAGGACCCCCTTGGTTGGGATATTCTTGTTTGGATTGAGGCATCCACTTGGATCTGAGGTTTGTGGGGAGACTCGATCACATGGCATGGGTTTCGGCTTTTTTGGTGGTTCCCTTGAAACCGATTTCAAAAAAGGGGGCCCTCAAAGAAAGACAGGGGGCCACGAATCCCGAGGTGATAGGCACCGTCCTCGACAAGTCCGAACGTGTGAAGGCAGATGCCTAGTTTCAAGTTCTGGTTTCCTCAGCCGCCAGGTCGACTCTGGGGGACAAGTTGTGGTTTGGGCACAAATCGCAGCTCGCTGGGCTGCAGGACACTTTTCCGTCCACTTTTGCGTGATGACAGTCATGGTTTGTTTCGCGTGGCAACACGTCCGCTTCTTCGTTTTGCCTCGGAGGATACAGGCGGAAAAAAAAGAGAGCCCTCACGAAAACGCGAGGGCCTCGCGCGCCGAGAGCCTGCTTGCCTCCCGACTGGTTGAAAACCAACTGCCAGAAGGTTGCCGAGGCGGGGGACAGACAGCCGGGCGCCCACTTGCGCAGTGTACCGATAGGCCCGAGTCGGCGCCGGCCGAAGGCCGAAGGGCGCTCGCGCGTTTGTAGGCAGAAAACGGCGGGGCTTGGCAGCTTGCGAAGCTTGGTCAACATCTCAAGTGGTGTATTCATGGTTTGTTGGGAAACATTTTCCCATTTTTGCTTATTGTGGTTTGGTGGTTAACCACTGAACTGCTCGAAGTTGGACACGGGAGACTGGCTAAATTGTCCCTCAATGCCCGGGCATACGCACTCACTCATTTTCCGGCGCCCAGTACGGGTGACAGCATATGTTGACCGTGGCCAGTGTGAGCAGGGGCACACATCGCGACAGCCGTTGACTTGGTCGAGGTCGGACCACCTCCAGAGACAGGCTGGGCTAGATTGGCGCCTGCTTGTTGTTTGAGTTCTTGAGTCCAGAAATCCGTTCCCGCACTTTTGGGGGTGCTTGGTTGCTGTTCGGCTCGACTCAAGAAGCCTTCTAGCTTTTTGGAAAATCAAATCTGTTTGGTCACACACGCTTGCATTCTTGCAGTCAAAGACTATCCAATGGATCAGAGCGTAGCGGATCTCATTCGTTAAGCCAGGACCGGCTCCCTCAGTTGGGATCGACCCGTGCGCCGGGGCTCGAGTTGGTGGGCGTCAGGGGTACGCCCCAGCCACTGTTGATTGGGGTGTGTGTTTTTTTGGAGGTTTCCCTGTTTTTAGTAGTTTTGGGTGCAGATCCCTACTTGAACACCTCCTACATGCCCCAGGCCGGAGACGTCACTACGTCACTTTTCCACTTCGCAGGTGCTTGAAGTTGGGGACATGGTCATCAGGCGAGGGCATGGGACGAATCGATGTCGGACCCGGGAAGTGCAGCAAGGACCTTGCAGCCTGTTGAAGGTTCCATTTTTCTAAGACGACACCCCCCCACTTTCCACAGGAAAGTCAGATATGTGTTTTGGAAGTTTAGGGGCTGTGTAGCGGAGGAAACCTTTGCGGCCCCTGGAAACCATCCTGGAATTTTGTGGTTGTCAGTCCATGGTCGGCACAGAGTCCCAGTGACAAATTCATTGCACAGCTGGTTACTACCATACCAGTCACGAGGTACACCGTCAAAGGCTGAATGTACATATGAACCCATGAATGCCCATGGTTTTCTTGTTTCTAGTTTCCAGAAGTTAGGCCGGAGCTCATGTGTAATTATATAGCCACAGGGCTTAAGCCCTGGGTTGACATGGTGAGAAGCATTCATCCTTTGACACGAACTATTTGAACCCATCCATAAGTTTTGGTGTAATGTTCAAGCCGGCCGTTTCCAAACAGGCCCCGCTTCGGTTTTCGCTACCCAGTCTCAGCCTTTGCTTTTTGGTTGCCTGAAAGTTCACCCGGGCAAGTCGGCTTTAGATTGACAGATAAAAACAAGCTCATCACACGTCCTGAATGTTAACCCCGGATAAATAAACCCCTGGTTGATTAATAGGGGGGTGTCCCCTTTTAGTGCGGAGTCCCTTTTGGAATGGGACGGGTTTATTATTCCTGGGTCCACAGACTGGTGAAACTGTTCTGATGCTCCCTCACCACACCGCTGGCTCAAGCTCAGTCCCTTAGTCAGGCCAGTCCCTCCTCGAAACCGAGAGGAACTGGCTTCGGCGTTTTCCGCGGCCGGCGACATTTGGGGGCGCCGGCGGCAGGTCAGGATTTCAGGATTTCGGAGACCCGGTCGGAGTGTTGGCAGATGGACAGCCGCTTACAATGGGCCTATGGACTTTGTATCTTGGAGGAACATGTTTCTGACGTTTTCAAAGGGACCCCAGTAGTGCCCTTTCTCACCCCTTTTCTGGGGGAGGGTTCCCTGACTAAAATAGACCACACAAAAAGTTGGTACCCTTATTCTAACCTCTGCTGGAGGACCTACCTTTTCAAAGGGACCCGCCTTTTAGTGGGGTCCTAGAGTCCTCCACTCAGAGCCGGCGCCCAACACACCAAGCCCGGAGGTTCGACCCGCTCGGGCGACTCCGGCAACTTGTTTTGACCCTTGGGACCTGGGGGGTGATCTTTGGGTTTCCCTTCGCCTGGCAGAGCAATCAGAGCACTCGCGCGTTGATGGCCTGACGCCCATGGTGATTCTGCGCGAGGCAATTCCTGTGAAGAGGCGCGGGCTTGTCTCTAATACGAGGTTCGGTCGAGACGACTGGTAGTCTATGTTTGGGAGGGACCTCTAAGTTTACCCACGGGGACGAACTCTAGTTTTCCCCGATGTGTGTTTTCGGAAAGCAAGTAGTTTGGACTCGGGTCACATGAGTATCAGACAATATCATTGGTAGTTGAGTACTGTTGGTTTGGGGGGAATGGGGGCTCAATTTTTCCGGCACTTTTAGGTACGCCGAGTCGGTACTTGCCCACTTGGGAGCCTATTGGGTCTCAAAAGTAACCGTTGTAAGGCTATCGGCTTGCAAAACGGATAACCACCTGGGGGTACTTGAGCATTCCTGGGACCCGCTTCGGTGACATGCTCTTCCTTTTCGGCCGCGTCTACGCATCCGGTGATGGATCGCCCGGGCGTGCATTCACCATCCTCCGATTGACAAACGGACCGCAAGCCGCAAGCCGTGTCCCTTCGTAGGAAAAACAAACAGCTATCCCATAGGCGTAACTCCCCGTCCTTTTTCCAGGTGTTCCTTCCTTCCCGAAAGTCAACAAACACGGAAAGAGGTTAGTTTTAACATAGATTTCACCTTGCATCGACCCAACTCAACCCCCGCAAAGTCCCCCAACGTGTGGCTTGTGTTTGATTTGGAACCAACTCTGGGTCGAGACCTTGTTTCTTCCACCGGTTTTTGGACGAAAAACGCAAAGCAGTTTTGGAAAAGCAACAAACCCATGTGCGAGCAGAAAAAAACGCGTCCTTCCTGCCCCATTTCCCCTCCCCCCCAACCTCAAAATTCGCAAAAAGCAACCCAAAACTCCGATTTTTCGGCCAACCGAACCTGGAGGCCAGAACCAAAGTTGTTGACCACTCCTTCCCCCCTCCCCAAACCCCCCCCCCCCCCCCCTCGTGAAACCCCCCTCCTCTCCCGGTGACCCCCGGTGACCGCCCCCCCCGCCCCCCATCGCTCAGCATCGGTCAGGGCGCGGCAGAGCGCGCTGCTGCGGCGGCAGGTGGCGGAGACGACCATCGCCTCCCACGGCGGGAAACGTAGCGCCTGGGTCGAGGTGGTTTGGTTTTTTTGGGGTTTTGGGTGTCCTTTGATTGCAGCTCTTTGGAGTTCAACCCGAGGTTTTTCGCGGGTTTTTGCGGGTATCTCTTTGGGCGTCGATTTTTGGAGCCAGTCGAGTATCTCTTTTTGGCGTCCGGATTTGAGTCGCTCGGGGTTTTTGCGGGTGTCGCTTTGGCAAAGTCGATTCTTGGAGTCCCTCCCTGAGATCCGAGAAGGGACTCAAGTAGGTCACCTTTTTGGGTTCAAGCCATGTTAGTGGCACAGAGCAAGAAGTTCGGACTTGTTCTGGGCAACCCACCTGGGAAGTGAGCTTTGGGTGTCTCTTTTGCGTTTTTTTTTTTTTTTTTTGTTTTCTCCCACCCGTTTTTTTTTTTTTTTTTTTTTTTTTTTTTTTTTTTTTTTTTTTTAAATATATATATATATATATATTTATTTTTTTATAATTATTCTTTGGATTTGTGAAAGACCACCCTCCCATTTTGAGTGTCTATTGAGCCTCGTTGAGCGGCGGTTTTGGGGTTTGAAGGAAACAACACCATCCATGTTGGTCCGAGAGACAAAACCGTTAAACGGTGAAGGACCGAACTGGCCAAGACTCAACCATTGCGTGCCTGTCGCTTCAAAAGGGGAGACGTAGAGAAAGCGGCATTTGGCACGAAGCCAAACGCTGAGAGAAAGTGGGATCAAGGTGCGTGACACATGTTGCCGGAGCAGCTTTCTTTTGCCTCCTCTTGAAGAGGCTGTCGAGGTCCAAATGAACCCAGTCAAGCTGACCTCTTTTGAGGTTCCTGTGTGCTTTGTTAGTTGAGGGACTAAGTTTGAACTTTGCATGAAGGGAGGAGTCCCCTTCAATCAAGTTCAGGTCACCAGCAAATTCCTGACAAGAAAGATTGGCAGATCCTGACCCCCGAGCAGCTCTTAGCGCCCACCTCGACCGAGATTCATGGGACGTTCAGCTGAGTTATGAAATTCATCAGTTGCCTTTGTTCCATGTGATGGAGGACCCACTTTTTTCCAAGCGTTCGATTGCAAAATGATCTGCATAGCCTTTCCGGCTGCACATTTGCCTTGGGATTTGGCCCTTGAGTAGGATCTCTGGAAAGAATGGATAAGGGGTAATTGCCCTCCCACAAATATGGCAATGGTCCGATGCAAGTTGTTCAGTGGCTTCCACCCTCTAAATCTCCTGGTAGGTTGGTAAAAAATGATCTTAGCCCCAAGAAGGAGATGGTCCCTGGTTGGTCCTCGGAGTGGAGCTAGCTACTTCTGTGTCAAAATCGCCCGGTCCATGGATTCTCCTTAAAGAGACAACCCCCCCCCCAAAAAAAAAACAGGCTGCCCTCAACAAAAATCCATACACGGCTCTTTGCTATCAAGCGGAACACCATCCATTTCTGGACCTCATATTTTCACATTCCGCACCCATTGCCCGCTGAGATATGATGACCTTGCTCAGCCCGCAAGCGGCCCCTCGGATAGCACTCCGTTGCACTTGACTGGAGTCGATGCATGCGGTTCGGTTGAAGGTTACAAATGAGAAGCGCCCAAACTGATTCCCGGGGCCGTTTCACGTTCGGATCATAGTTGGTTCAATGGGGATCGGGATTGTAATCATGCCCACATGACAACCATCTTAGAACCAAAGGTCAATGGGTTTTGGGCGCTGCTCAACAATAAGGTTTGTCTTTTTCTTTTTTCTCTCTCTTTTGCTATGGATACCCCCCCTCTTTTTGAGTTCAAGGCAGTGGGGAATCCTATGGTATACTTGGAGGCCTGTGTCTTAGGCCGCTCTGAGGCCGGCCCCCTTGCCATCCACAACATCTCCCTGCTGCAGGAGGCGGAGCATCCTTGAGCAGCGGGGCAAACATTTTTTGGTTTCCGAAGCGGGCATGCCGAATTGACTGTGGGTCAAAAATAGGTTAACCCCAATTTGGGTTGCCCTGGACAGTGGAAACATGGACCAACACCTGCGGTCTGGTGGTTTAATTTTGACCAATACCCAATTAGGAATCTGCTATGTGGATGGACCCGGTTACACCAGTTGGCAGGGATGAAGCCCCTTTGCCGGTGAAAGCCTTCGCTTTTTGCGCAGGCGGAAGAGGTTCATGTTTGGTTCCCGGGTTTCCGGGCTCGGCTTATCTCTCGGTCGGGTTGGACTCAACGAGGTTCCGGCCAAGACTCGCGGACCTGAATTCCAAAGACCCAACGACCTTGACCGACCTCCGTTTTGGTGGCTCCGGGGGGTTTGTGCTTTGATGGGCGGTTCTTTCCATGTGCGGTTGCATGCATTGCAGACCCCAACGTGGATGGTCTGGCTGTCATTTGGACGAGGCTTAGGGACGAAGAGAGAGGATGGGCTTCACCACGGATTCCACAGCTCCTGGTGTTTCTCTTTAACAGGACTTACTTGGAAGCAGATGAGGAGTGAATACGTCTGACCGCATGCTCATCTTCCCCTTCTCGAATTTCGGCGATCGACAATTTTTCTTTCGTGGGAAGGGCCAGAGGAAATGGAGACTCACCCTTCCCGTTTTGTGTCTGAGTAGCGTTTCTACATGACGTTTTTATCTCTTGATTAGGAGCTACATGACATAAGGGACAAAAAACCCGGGGTTTCTGTCTCATGGCATAGACCTGAAATTTCAGTTCCTCTTTTCCGTTTTTTCCCCTACACAGGTAACTCAAAACCACCCTTGGGACTTGGAGGCTTTCCGACGCCGACGCCTTGGCGCATTCCGATCTTCTGAGCCAAACGTCTTTGTGTTGTCGCTTTTTGGTTTTCTCGGCTTTGGATGGGGTCCGTTTCCAAGCTGTTCCAGCTGAAACTAGGGACCTGGGTATGCCAGCAACTTCTTTCCCCCGTGAAGTCTGGTAGGCTGCAATATTCAGTCAGTTTGTTGAAAGCCCGTAGCAAGGGTTCTAAAGTACTTTGAAGATACACGGAGTCCACAGCCGCAGCCAAGCTGATTTAGCAAAGAGCCTCCATGAGTATGGTGCCCACCTTCTGGCCAACTTCGCCAGAGCAGCTTGAAACTTGACACTCCTCTTCGGAAAACAAGTAGTCTTGACTGTGGCTTTTTGTGAGTAAGTGACAAAACACCTTGGTAGTTTGCTGGGGAGGACATGGAAAAACACTCAAACGCTTCATCTTGTTCATGTCCTTTTGGATAAGGACATTTGTGTATCTTACCGCTGGTATG
Source organism: Effrenium voratum (assembly GCA_963377175.1). Taxonomy (NCBI): domain Eukaryota; class Dinophyceae; order Suessiales; family Symbiodiniaceae; genus Effrenium; species Effrenium voratum. The sequence goes on from CAUJNA010003246.1 coordinate 98,322, forward strand.
GATGTCTGCCTTATGCACACCATCCTGGGTGCCCTGAGTTGAACACTGCGTCAGTGGACATCACCATGTGGCTATGGACTTGTACAGACCCTCCCAAACAGCTGGACACAAATGCTCACCTATCCAAAACCAAAGGCGTCCAAACAAGATTCAATTCCGCTTTCTCACATGAGTCACAATCAAAACCGATTCGGGTAGATGAAGGTTAAGGGACACCTTTAACCATAAATAGCTGCGGCTATCCGCCTTCTTAATTCTTTACATGGCCACGGTTCAAAACCAATGGTACCATTTTGTGATAGGTGCACCACCCATTTTAGAACCTATTTTAGTGGTTGGATTGGGATGTTCACTGGGGGCTAACCGGGGTCTTGAGCCATGGCCACATGGTTCTGGGTCACTCACACGAAGATCCTCAGCTCTTCCAGCTGTCGGCTCAACCCTCCAGGGCTCCCGCGCCAGCTCCGCTCGCCCCAGCGTGAGCGAAGCCCAGCGCGAGGCGCGGGGGCCCCTGCACCAGGTTAAGCCACATGCGATTTGGGTCGGTATGCGGGCGTGAGTTGACATGAGAGATGGCAGAGGACTGCTTTTGGACTTTTCGGGGGATGAAACTTGTTGCGGCGATGGGAGTTTGGTAGAAGACCTAGTCGTAGCGAATGTGTGCACCGCTGCTAAACCGAGGGCTGTGGATCGGAGCGTTTGTTGCACGCAGTGGCATGTTGGCTCCGTATTGAAAGGACCTAAGGAGCCACCCGCTTCTCTCCCTTCTTTTTGCAACGGACCGCCTAACGCGGGCTCGATACCTTGACGGACTCCGGTCCAGGCGTCAAAAGTGAGGGACACGTGCAAGGATCTGAGCGAAACAACTTCAGGCAACGAGGGCGTGAGGGCCGACCCAGTCTCAGCGTCGGCCGGAGCTTTTGGGGCTGGTTGGAGTAGGCCATCAAGTGGAGAAACTGCTCGGCGGATCGATTCCGGAAGTCTTCTCGAAGTCTTTCGGCTGGGTCCGGGCTTCTGCCCAGCATTTTTTTTTGGGAGGCGGATTCTTGATGGTTCTCTCTTTTGTGCTTTTTCGTTGTTGTTTATTTGTGTGTGTGCTTTAGTGCCAACAGACGTTTCCTCTACATTTCTTCGCTTGCTTTCTTGCTAGCTAGCTTGCTTACTCTCCGTTTGTCTGTTGTTTGTTTGTTTGTTTGTTTGTTTGTTTGTCTGTCTGCTTGTTTGTTTGTCTGTGTTGCGTTGTTTCTCGTCTTGTGTGAGCAAGTGGCCCAATTGGTCTGGATCCTAGAGGCGACCCCGGGTTTCTCCGGGTGCCGTTTCAGCCAGGCCCGGCCCAGGCTGGGATCGCACCTCGGAGGCAAAGCCGACTCCCCAAAACGGCTAAGGCTCAGGTCCTAGCTGGTTGAGTTGGGGATATTCGCTGTGCATGCTTAAGGTGTGTATATATGATATATGTTAATGTATATATATACACACATATGGTCACACATATATATATATATCCTACAAACTTTGTTGAGGAAAATGTCAGTGTTGGAATTTATAAAACAACGCAGCAGAGGACAACATTTAGTGTAATGAGCTAAAAGTTAATGTTGAAATCCCCTAAGGTTGGAAATGAGGAGTCCCAAGGTGTATATATATATATATAGAATATGCTAATGTATGCATATATATATATATACATATATATCTATATTTCTACACATGTATTGTACAGCCTACACAAAAAACACGTATTACGACAAGTCCATGGGTGAGATCGGCGCTGAGATGACTGTTGATATTGGCAACCTTTTTTTTGAGGGCAGCAGGCTCGTTTTTTGCATGTGTGTTGGAGGGGTGGAGTAGGTGACCAAAAGCGTCGAAAAGCGATTGGGGAGGCCCCCTCCCAAGTTGTTTGCCCGACAAAAAAAACAAGAAACATTCCCTTCAACTGCCTACCATGACTGTCGGGTAGACTCCTTGAATACCAAGTTTTGATTCCCACGGCACTTGCGCCCCAGAGGTGGTTTTTTGCTTGCTGCTTATCAGCAAGCAGGCCAGGTGAAAACGGTACCGCAAAGAGGACGTGCTTGTGTCATGGTCCTGCGATTTCTTGGATCCCACAAACGGTCTTTTGAGAGAGCTCTCAGGATCCTGATTCAGGATCCAGGATGGGCCATGGCTCTAGCCTTCGAATTCAGCTTGAGGAGCTGGGGATGAGGGAGGTGCGGATCAGATCTGAAGATTTTGGAGACTTCCCAGCATGACTTTTGGTGGGTGCTGGTGGTCTAGCCGCATAGAAGGGTTGAAAAAGCCAGGCAAACTCAGAGCCAGTTGGCATTGAGATAAGTAGGGAGGGAGTTAGATGAGCGGTATGTTTGTCACTGTTTAAATTGTCGACTAGGTTAGAAGCTCAGAAGTTTCTATTTATACACACACACACACACATGTAGATGCTTCTACATTATGTACGCCCTAGGCAGATACCCTCCGATACGCGCACTACCAAGATGCACGGGTATGGTACTCACTTCTGTTTGGGGTAGTTGGCTCAAGCCAGGGTCGGGCTTCACCCTAATTGGAAGTGATCTTTCGCCAATTGTGAACAGTGGGATTTGGCGTGTCTTTGTTTGAAGGTGCTCCTGTTTTTGCGGGTTTCGATGGACCACAAAAGGAAAGCCACCACTTTGTTTCAAGGCACTTGTTTTTTCTTTCTGTTTTTTCTCCGAAGGAGAAAGGACCACAAACCATCTTGCGGATCCCCTCAGCAAAGCTCCTCCCATTTTCCGCCCGCATTTTGAGCCTTGGCCCCCCCCCCCCCACTCCGAGGCTTTCTGCGCGGGGCAGAGAGGTGCGGAAGGCCGGCGGCTCGCCGCTCGCGGCTCGCGGTGGGAGTTCCGAGAGCGACGCCGGGCCAGGTGGAGCCGGCGAAAAGCGCCGAGCCCGAGCTGACCATGCAGGGGGCCCCAGTGGAAGGAAGGCCCTGAGACATGGTTGTTGGGAAGCATTTTCCCAAATTTGTGCTTGTTGTGGCTTAGTGGTTGAAATCCAAATCCACTGAACTGCTATGTTCTTTCAATTTTTGGTCCCCCTCCAACGTCAACCATTGAGACTCTTGCCGACCCATGGAGGACTTTTCTTTGGATCCCATGGATTTCGCGGATCCCCCTTAACAGGAGCCCAGTTTTCCCGTTTTTGCGGGATCCGCGCTTAGTAGATGGTGTCAGTAGCCGTTTTTGTGTTGGCTGTGAAGCGGCAGCTCCGGGTTTGTTGGCCTTGATGCGCTTGAGGGTTGCTCCAAACCGGGAGAACGATCGATTTCTGAGAAGTCCAAAGGCAAACAGTTTCTCTCCCCCGTGGTTCTCAGGGGGGTCAAGTTTTTTTTTTTTGGTTTACTTTTTTTGCCTGTGCGAGGAAGTTTGGGCGGAGTCCCTCAAAAAGGAATCCCTTCACTACAAGGGGGGTCGATCATTTTTCCACCAAAGGTGGCAAACAGACTTTCCTGGTGGTTCTTCAGCGAGCGCCGGCCGAGAGTTGCCGGCTCTCGAAGTTCAGGCAGTCCATCGCGGCTTCGCGGGCGCCGGTCAGGCGAGAACTGACCAACACTTCGTGGGTTTCTTCCCCTAGGTCCCCCAGTGCCCTGCTCTCCCCTTCGGGGGAGGGTGTCCGCTACGTACCCTTAACCTCTCTGGAGGACCTAGTTACCGCACATCTTGGGGACGCGGGACATTTCGGCTGGCTCCTTGGGCGACATTTGGGGACGTGGTTTGTAGGGCGGTTTCAACCGAGTGAGAAGAACGCAGTGGACAGATGGCGAGGCAGGAAGCCATTTGGAGGGGTCCCCTGCTATGAGACAGGCCACGTGTTTCCTCCATATTTGGCTGGCTTCTGCAAGGGGATCAACGGTTTTGTGCCGGGGTTTCCGGACATTTGTCGACCTTGCGGGTTTTCGCCGTTGAGGAGACGTCCTTTGCGCAACAACGGAACTGGGGAGGTGGGTATAGGGGAAGAGTTCTCATCCGCGCCAAGCCAACTCACGGCAACGAAGGGGGCGACGACTAGGGTTTCCTGTCAACCTACCACTGGGGGAGTGGGGCCCTGGGGGGGGGGATGATGGCAAGACAATGAGGTCAGAATGAACTTGGACAGAATGAGCACGTGTCAGGCTTTCTTTTGGCCCAATCTTGGAGAGGGCCAATCGGAAAACAGTTGGAAACGTTCCTTTCCCAAGTTCCGGAGAATGTCAGCCATCATTTTCTTGGATTTCTGCCTGTGATGCATACAGCACATGGACCGCAGACCTGTTTTTCTTCTTCTTTCTTTTCGGCTAGTTTCTAATAAAAGAGGCCTAGTTGCCCAAGCACTCAAAGACGACTTCCCTTTTTCCTATCGTCCACTTGGAGGGTGATGCAGGGCCACGACGCAAGCGGGCTGACAGAGCAAAGCGTGCTTTTGATTCTTTTCCAAGTTTGCAAGGCCCCCTTGGTACAACTCGCCGTGTTTGATCCTTCATTTCGATCCGCATCTCATCTTCAACCGTCTTGAACTCTGTGTTTTCCCAGAATCTGGGTGAAGCAGAATGGTGTAGCTTTTCCATTTCGTGGTTTCCTCCCTTTTTCGTCAAAGAGCAATAGCCAGCCCAGCCTGAAGGAAAGCGTGCTCAAGGAGAAAGCAAAACCACTCAACGCCGGACTCCCAAGCTTTGTGCTTTCCTCTTGGGACTTCTGAAAGCCATGGGGTGCCCAACAACCCGGCCAAAAGCCTGCGGCAGGAAGAAGCCAGGCGCGGGCTGGGGTGGATGTGAGCGCTACCCACCAGTTGGCATGGACGACAGCCTATTGCTGGGGGGCAAGCCACCTACCAGCTGGTGCGAATTGGAACTTTTGTCCATGAAGAATATGGTTCTTCAGGTGGATATAACACATGAAAACATGTGACTTCGTTGGCTACGGAAAGTGCCTCGAAGGTATTGCTCATCTTTGGTCTTTGTACCCACCCTCTGGGTAGCATCATATTTGGGCCCCGAACACAGCGTTCTCCTCAAAACAGGTGCCCCTGATCGGTTATGAACGGACCCCCCGAAACCACGTTCAGAAGCTTTAACAATGAAATCCCACTTGGATGGTTGGGCGGGGTAGCCAGAAGGACATCAACATGTTGGGCCTTTGAGAAAACACCCATTTCAAGCGGCCAACTTGAGCGATGAAGAGCGAGCGGGACGGTGACTCTGGTAGAGGGAAACCACAGGTGTCGAGTGGGCGAGCACGGGCAACAAGTTTCTGAAGGTTCCCACTTCTTTGCACCTTTGGTTCTTCTTCAAAGCCACACGTCACGTTGCCGGGAGTTTGCCAGTGTCTGAACAGAAGGATATCTGGAAAGAACAGGGTGCAGCTAGAGATTCTTCACTCGCAAACCCCCTTGTCCAAACCAAATACGTTCAACATCGTTCAACACAACTGCTGGTGGATGGCAGTAAAACAGAGCCCCCCCTCTCTGATTCTACCAGAATGGGTGTGTGTTTTGTTGAGGGTACCCCTTGGCTAGGTCCCCCAGTAGTGCCCTTTTACCAACTTTTTTGGTTGGGAGGGTTCCCCTACTAAAATAGACTACAGAAAAGTTGGTACCTAGTTGGTGTCCAAAAACTGGAAGCGCTCCGAAGCTCATGTGGACTCTTCCTGTCTGCCAGGAAGAAGCGGACCGGTGTCTTGGAATCTATGGACTTGGGGGAGGAAGGGCCGAAGGAGCAAGAAGAAGAACAACAAAAAGTTCTAAGAATAATAATGAGGAACAAGAAGAAGAGGAAAAGAAGAAGAAGAAGAAGAAGAAGAAGAAGAAGAAGAAGAAGAGGAAGTGGAAGAGGAAGAGGAAGAGGAAGAGGAAGAGGAAGAGGGAGAGGAAGAAGAAGAAGAAGAAGAAGAAGAAGAAGAAGAAGAAAAGGAAGAAGAACGGCCCGCCGGAGTTGTTGTTCTTCTTTTTTTTTTTCTTTTCGCGAGCCTGAGTTTGGAGACTGAGCTAGTGAGCAGTCCGCAAGGAGTGCTCATGCGTCGACTGAACTCTTTCCCCGACCAGACCCGCGCCCGGTTTCTTGCTGCTTGATGGTTCATTGCAGCGCAAAGGGCAAACTGCAAACCCAGGGCATTTCCCAAACAGTTTCGTCATAGGGAATTGCCGGTATTATGTCCTTGTCTTGCTTTGGGTGTCCCATTGAGAGGATCTATCTATGTCGAAGGAGCGGTCCGAGGTCCGCTCGAACTCGGCGAAGTTTATGTCGGAGCCGCCTTCAATCTCGAGGCGGGCTATGGGCCCTCGACCAGTTTGATACTGTGGATGGTTGCGAAATCCAACCCTGGTGTCTGATGTTTCCCCAACGTAAATTCCAACAAACAATGGTTTCAACCATGGTTTTAAAGTGGTGCGAAGTGGATTTCGCAACCATCCACAGTAGTTTGATGGGATGTGCTCCCCCTGCAATTTATTGTGTTTGGCGTCCGTTTGGAATCCAAACGCAAAAGAAGAGCTATCCCCTTGGTTTCCGTGGCAAGCCACCGGGCAACCAATGAACAAGCGAGTTAACGCAGGTCGCGCTCGCAAAAGCCGTGTCATGATATGTGCACACTGTAGCAGGCATGTAATTCAACCTTATGCTGTAGTGGAATGGGAACACGTTGCAGTTGATGTTACTTTGGTATTGTCCCATGCAAGTGTACTTTGTTTGTTGCGGCACTGTTAGTAGCGCACACTTGTCGTGAATACCGAATACCTTGCTTAACCTTCCCAAAGTTCCCTCCAACTATGCCATATAAATAGCCAAAGGTCTCATTTGGGGAGATCAAGTTGTTGGGGCTTCCTGTGGGGGGGTTGGAATCCCGTACCTTTGCCGAGTGGTCATTTCAGCTTCCCCCCCGCAATCTTCCATCCCTTTTTGCCCAGCTACCTTCCCCCAACCAGACTGTCCAGATAGTCCTTCCCGAAACCTTCCCCAACCAGATACTCACTCCCTGAGTTGCCGAACTTTACACTTTTCGGGAAGACCATATGAGTCGTAAATAGAAAGTGCGGACTTTTTTTGGCCAATCCACTGAGGAAGTGAGGACAGTCGGTGGTTTGTCCCAGTATTCTTGGGGTACCTTCCCCATTCTTTCCAGGGATCCTTCTTTCTAGAAAACCTCCATTGAAACCCAGGGACAATTGATGGGTTTTGAAAAGAACGATGGAAAAGGAATCACCGTATTGCCTAGGTCCCCCAGTAGTGCCCTTTTACCAACTTTTTGGTTGGGAGGGTTCCCCTGCTAAAATAGGCAGAAACAAGTTGGCGCCCTTATTCTCACCTCTCTGGAGGACCTAGTTGTTGTGTTGTTTTTGTTTTGGAGGTGGCCGGGCTTTCTTATGGTAAATTCCCACGACAGAAAGAAGGGCACCAAGACTCTTCGCCCTTTGTGCCCACCAACACCGAGACCTCGCAGGCCGGCCAAGAGCTCGCCGGAGGTGCCAGAAGCGCCCGGCTCCCGGACCTGAGAGAAACGTCGCCTTTGCTTCGACCGAGCTCACCCCAAATGGTAATAACTTTTCGTGGGTTTAATACGGAAAACCCATGAGTTGGCAAGAAGTGAGTGGATCTTGCCACATATTTGTTCTTTGCCTTGAGCCATAAAGGTTCCAGTGTTGCAACAGGCATTTTGGTCGTTCGGTTTATGCTCCAAATGCTGGTTTAAGTGGGGAATAACCCCCAACCACCTTTTTTTCAGGTTGGTAAAATAGTATTTGGTACAACAGTATTTGTTTCACCCAGAAGAATCCCAACTTTTGGAGGCAATAATGCTTTGGTGCACTTGGCGCAGGGATGTTAGGACTGAATAACTTTTTGCCAACTAATGGGTTTTCCGTATTAAACCACTAAAAGTTATTCACTTTTAGCAGGGGAGCAGAAAGCAACCAAGTTTCGTTCTTTGATGGCTTTGCATCGACAACCAACGAGTTGCGTGTTTTTTTTGCTACGCTGAGACCGCTGAGACGTCAACTTTGCAATCTCTGTGGATTTTGCCACATATTTGTTCTTTGCCTCGAGCCATAAAGGTTCCAGTGTTGCAACAGGCATTTTGGTCGTTCGGTTTATGCTCCAAATGTCGCTGTCGCAAAACTTTGCCCAAAACGGGGGGTACCAACCAAAATCCCCACCCCCGCCGAAAATCACCAAAGGGGAGCAGCCCAACTGAGCAAGAAGGACGGTGCCAGTTTCGCGTAGCAGCCGAATTGGGTGCCGGCCGCTGGGAAGTCAACTTTCGATTTCTTGAAGATAGGAAGGTGGCTAGTTGATCCTATCCCCTGTGATTCACCGCCCTTTCCGCCCCCCACAAGCCTTAGCTTCGTTTCTATGCGATGTCCAATGCCGTGCGCTCGATTTACCCCTCTTCACCCTGAAACTTGGGCCATCGGTTTGCGGCGGGTGCTGCTAGGCGATACCAATCTGTGCAATGCCGAAGGGCCATCTGCTGGGCGAAATCGGTTGAACCCAGGTCCCTTTGAAAAGGACCTGAACTAAGGCCGTTGAAACCATCTGTCTTCAAGCACGGTTTCTTTCAAGGAGCGTTTTGCCCAAACTTGTTTTTTGTTTTTTTTTTGGGGGGGGTGTTTTTTTCTTTTTCTTTCGATCAACCCCGAAACCGTTCTTCGCTGGGCCAAACGGTTCAAAAAAACGGGTCTCGGCGACGCACGCCCCGCGAAAATTCGCGAGGGAAGAAGTCCCTGAGTCCATCGATCCCGAAGATCGCCGGGGAGCCTGAGAGCGCGTTCAGTCCGGGCAGGGCAGGAGGCGTCCGTTTTTGTGAGGGTTCCCTCCCTTCCACTAACGTAGCACCCGGAGAAATGGTGCCTGTGATCATTTTTTCCTCTAGACCCCATGTCAGGAGCCATAGTGGGAGTGATGTTAATCTTTTGGGCCGAAGGAAGTCAAAGAAATGAGAGAAAACTACCCATTTCGCGGGGTCCGATTCCTTTGAGACACACCCAGGTGTTGGGTTTGCGGGTTTCCCTTCAAAGCAATGTGCTTTTGGCGCCCTCAAAAAAGCACACCCCGGAGGCTGAATGACGGGAGCTAGTTGATCCAAACCTGGCAGTCCCAGTAAGAAATCGGTGCCTGATATCCGCCTTTACATGCCAGGATTTTGATTGTGACGTACATGGGTTTGTTGAGCGCAATCCGTTTTTTGTTTTTTTTTGCAGAGTGCTCGGATTTTTGTTTGGTTTTCCTTGAAAATTATGCATTAGGATTTCCCGAAAAAAATCCACACACACACACGCATATTATATATGTATACATATACAATTTATGTGGTACCCGCCCATCGACCTCTGAGAAACATATTGTTGGGAATCTGGTCTAGAATTCTTGAATCTTGCAGCCCATATGTTTTTCCCGAAATAGCGAAACAAGCTCAACCCCCTCCTTCTTCTTCTTCTTCTTCTGCTTCTTCTTCCTTTTCTTGAATGTCAGCCACCAAGATGTCGCTCCTCTTGCTGAATTCCTCTACTTCCTCCGCCTTGTCTCCAAGGTCAGCTACCAAAATATCGTTCTCGGAAAAAACAAAAGCTTCTCCCGCTTTTCTTGAGCGCAGGACGCTCCACGAGGGCTCATGTATATAGAGAGAGAGAGAGAGAGAGAGGGAGAGGGAGAGGCTGGCGCTGGCTTCGGTTTTTGTATTGCACCCTGGGAATCCACCCACTGGGTATTGACCCCATTTAGGCACATGTCCGGATAAAACAGTGTTATTTTGAACCATTCTGGGTCATTTCCCAAGGGTGTACTCCCAGGGTGTAATGCAAAAACCCTCAGAAATGAGGTCACGCGTTCTGTAATTGCAAAAGCACGACCAGGACACCCACCAGTACTGAGGGTCCAGACCTATTTGTTGGAACAAAGCCATCTGCCGTTGAATTCAGGTGCGCGAGGCTTCATGAAGCGGTACGGCCTTGGTGCCGGGGCCCTCCAGATACTTTGCTCTCGCTACCTTTTGCCGGGCCAGTGGCGCCAACTTGGGAATGGACCTATTCTAGTGGTTGGAGTGAATGGGATGTTCACTGGGGGTATGATTTGGATTTTGAAAAGCCCATGGCCAGATTCATCCAATACGAGGGCGACCCGCATCTTCAGGCGACATTTCCCGGCCAAAGTGGCTCACCTTGGCTGTTGGATCGGTGTTTGGCTTCCCATGCCAGGCTCCCGCCCAAAGGAAACAACTCTGGGAGCACGGGCGGTTCCATCTGGGTGTTCAACAAGCTGTCAATTGCCCGTGGAGCACGCAAGGGTAGAGATTTGCAGACCTTCAGCTCTGTGCCATATATCTAAGCTGCTGGATCATTGAGGAAAATCAGCTATGTCTTACGTCCATTTGCTTTTTTCCAAGGAGACAGGTCTCTCATCATGGCAAGGATTCCTTTTGGTTTCCCAAACAAATACACCCTCGACAAGGGAGTCGCAGTTTGGGAAACATTGGACATGAAAATAGAATTGCACAGCCAGGGTTCGGCTCCAAGTAAATTTGGGGAGTACCTGCTTTCCTACTTGGTTCCCGTCTAATTTGCCAGGTTTCGCAGGGAGGACACAATAGAACCCTAGGACTCAGGGACCCCTTCCGAGAGAGGGTTCTCCAAGGTTTCTGGTGGGGCGCCTTTGGCTCCTTTCTATTAAACCATCCCCAGACTGGGTGGAACACAAAACTGGGTGGAACACAACACTGGGTGGAACACAAACTGGGTGGAACACAAAGCTGGGTGGAACGCAAACTGGGTGGAACGCAAACTGGGTGGAACACAAAGCTGGGTGGAACACAAAACTGGGTGGAACACATTAAAGCCCTTTGCTTTCCATCCCCAGACTTTCTGTCTGATCTCTTGGGCGCTCGAACACCTCGGAGCGACGAGTCCGGTGTCCTCGGGCTTCCCGTTCGCCTGAGGCTGTGGAGGTAGGGCGCCTGCTGAACCTCTTCGACTCAGCGCTGGCCTCCTGCAACCAGCAGAAGGCCCACTTGACTTGACAACGGGTGTCAAGGTCAAAAGGGACATGGGCGGGCTTTTTTTCTTGTCCGCGCAAGTGAAGAGGCCCCATTCTTGACCCCAACACCCCAAAACCCCAGATATTGAGACATACTCAGATTGAGAAGCATACTTATTAAAGATGCCGAAGACCCCCAAATGGTTGCCACCCGGTCGATCGTTTCCCATGCGAAGCTGATGGACAGGATGCATTTACCGGGCACTGCCCAGGTTTTTTTTTTGCTTGGCTGCCTTTTGAAGAGTCTTCCGGGAGCCCGGGAGCCTGGGAGCGAAGGCGGGGTTCCCTGGGTGTCTCTGGGTTTATCCCGGTCAAGTCTTTGCCCACCGGGCTCGCTGGAGTCTGGGGCATGGCCCAGACCAGAGGCCTTGCGAGCCGGACAATTCCGGGATCCGCTCACCCGCGCTCGGAGCGCCAGGCCGGGTGCTTGCGGGTGAGCGACTTCGCCGCGTGGATTTGCCTCTTGGCTACGGAAGAGATGCTTGTGGGAAAGGAGGACCCTGGTAAGCCAAAAGTCCTCCAAGCTCCTTTACAAGCAAGACATGGGCCAGACGTCAGGAGGAGAAGAAATACTCTCTCATGAGTTGCGAGACTATCATTGCGCAGCTGGACGTGCTGAAGCTCTTGTGAGTGTACAAAAATGCGCTAGGAGGTGGGAGCAGGGCGGACTTAAGATCACAAGAGGCTTCATGCATTCCATGAGTGTCAGGCTTGCGTCCACAAACTGACGCTCTAAGGTCGAGATTCGCAAAGTCGTGTTTGGGCTAAGAACTCTCTCCACAAGCTAAGGCTGTTGCTTCCGTCAAGTCTGCTCAAGAAGGCTAGTGGCCCGAACTGCTTCTGGGCCGTCTGGGTTGCCCAAGAGCTCGTCCAGCTGCCTCACGGCCGCGGGCCTGCAAACGTTTCATTTCGAGGAGCAGGTTGCAATCTGCGCCTGTTTGCTTCGAGCAGGCTGCGGTCTGCGCTTTTAAGCGGTTTTTAAGACAGCTTTGAAAGGGAAACACTGAGACCTTCTCAGGTTTCGATCAGACAAGCATTACCTCGTTCAGTTTTGACAACAGCATGGCCGATACCCGCCAACAAACCCTCAAGGCGGTGCACGGGGACTCTTGCACCCGTACCTCTAGTCCATGAACCAGCTGCAAGTGGACCTGGCCGACATGAACGCCTTTGAAAAGCCATCCCTACATACTGTTCGCCATCGACGCGCTTGGACGCTGAGCCGCTGAAGGACCGCCTTGCGACTACCACTGCGGCGACGGTGTTCCAATTCTTGAAGGGTTCCAGCCAACGTGTATTCCGAGACAACTCCGAGTTTAAGAGGGAATTCAAGCAGCTGATGGATTTTTGTAAACCAAAAACCGCCTTCTCAGGCATTTCTTCGTCCCTTTCACTCACTGCTCTCAGGGCTCTGACTTGCGTCTTGGCTCTGGACAGCGCCTGGCAGGTGTCTCTCAGGCGGGCAAGTCTCACCTAAGGGGCTTATTCACCACTAACCGGCTCAAGAAACTCACTAAAAAACCAAAAGCGCAGCTCCAGCACAAACAACAGCTTCAGTCAAGAGTCCCAAACTAGCCAAGGACAACACGTGGATTCCACAAGGGTAACCATGGCCTTTTCAACCAAGTCTGCATCCGCTCTCAAAAAACATGCAAAAACCAATAAAGACCACTTCAACCAAGTTTGAAGGCCCAAGAAAGCTGTGCGCCGGAAGCAACACTCCAGAGCGCAGCCGAGCTGCGGGGCAGAGCAGCTCGCCCGGACTCAGCTGGCGCGCGGGCCGGACTCGACAGCGCGGGCTGCGCCAGAACATGCCTTTCACACTGTCGGCGGGCGAGCAGGCGCCCCAGCTTTCACCGCCAGTTGTTTAGTCGGCTCGACGGTTGCGCGCCCTTTGGCGGGGGAGCTCTCACCACCAGCGCAGGGGAACCCCACCAGCGCGCTCCGCGGCTCCCGAGTCATCTGGAAAGCAGAGCGCGCAGCTGCTCGAAACGCGGCCAGTTTCGTCGGCTCGCCGGCGTTGATGCGTTCAAGCGCACGCGCAAGACGGGCGTCTCGTCCTCTTCTGGTGGCTCGGGGAGCGCGCCGCGCTGCGCGAACGCCTCGACCAGCGCGATGCGATCTGACTCTTCGATGACCGCCGCTCCAGTGTTGACGCAGTGCTTCGCTTCCGCCCACGGGCGGCTTTCGCGAAGCTGCTCCACCAACCTGTCGTGGACGTGCTCATGAAAGCGCGGCAGCAGATCTTCTCCCTGCATTTCTGCAAGCTGTGCCTTGGAGATTTTCCAAGATCTCTCAAGCCACTCCTTTTCCTAGTATAGCTCCGGCAGTTTGCGAAGTGGAAGCTTGGGCTGAATGTGGCCGGAGAAGTCGCAGGGGTCAACTGCTGCAAAGCGGCCGGCCGACGCTGAAACGGAGCTGGAAGTCGTCTGCGACTGCTTTTGGCGCCGAGCAGAAGTGGCCTCCCGCAGCGGGCCCAAATGTGACTCAAAAAAAGTGGTCCTACAATGTCCCCATTCTTCTCTCTAAGCTGACGGGTCACGACCTTAAACTGACGAAAACCAACGGAAGTTGACGGATCACGACCGCAAACTAACGGAAACGGATGGAAAGCTGACGGATCACGACCTTAAACTGACGAAAACGGACGGAAGCTGACGGATCACGACCTTAAACTGACGAAAGCGGACGGAAGCTGACGACGGCTTAAACTGACGGCTGGAAGCTGACAGATCACGACCCTAAACTGACGAAAACGGACGACTTTAAACTGACGAAAATGGACGGAAGCTGACGGCTTAAATTGACGGCCGGAAGCTGACAGATCCTAAACTGACGAAAACGGACGGAAGCTGACAGATCACGACCTTAAACTGATGAACACGGACGGAAGCTGACGGATCACGACCTTAAACTGACGAAAGCGGGCGCAAGCTGATGGATCACGACCGGAAACTACCGGTACAAGAGCGCAAAGCACGAAAAACCGACAAACGCGCCGCTTCACACTGGCTTGTGCAACGCGCAACCGGTTTCAAGGCGCTTTCTCTGCAAACGCGCGGAAATTCGGCGAGTTGACAACGCGAAGTGGCAAAAGGACAGCCCGCAAACAAACTGACGGCCGGGATCCCCAAAGCCTCTCAAAACCCGTCCAAGGCCTCGCTTTTTGCGTGAGTCGCATTGTAGTACAACACATTCGAGGCCTGCAGGGACTCGAATCTATAAGATCAATTTTGGAGTCCCCAATTCCGGACGCGCCTTTGACTCAACAAGGCTGCCGCCAAACAGAATTTAGTCCGGAACTTTCCCCAAGTCATGGCCAAGTTGCAGAGGCCCAACCTGCCCCGCGCAACTTGATTGATATGGGGAAAACTTGTTGCGACAGGTGTCCTTTTTGGTTGTTTTGCTCAATCAATAGATGGCTCTTCCTGGTTTACCTGGTGGTTTCATCATCTACCAGGGCCATCTATTTCCCTTAAACGGACACCTATGCTTGTTGAATAACATGCGGTCTCCTTCCAGTGGGCACTGGGAGTGGCAGATCCTGAGAATATTTGATTTGTCGGGGTGTTCCATTTTAGAGAAGATCCAAGTGAATAGACCCCATTGCCCATTGCTAAAATTTTTCCACATTTTAGAGGGAATCCTTCACTTCTGAATGGAAAACCCGATGAATCCAGGTTGATTCATCCCCCGCAAAAGCCTCCGTTTTCTCTGCGAAGCAGCTTTAGTCCCTTGTTTCGCCTGTCTTAAGATTGGGGCAGCTCAAACATCGGATTTTCATTAAACCAGAAAACAACACCTGTCACACTCATTGGGTTTTTATGTAAAGAGAAGAGCAACCACCTTGGATTTCATTTAGGGTTGGCTTTGGGTTTCATATTTTTCCATCCGAAAAACCTGCGCGGCTTCGCCTCAAAAAGGGGGAAATTCCGAAAAACAAATCCGAGGTGTGTACAGCGGCCTGAATCCGAACCGCCCGGTGCCCGGGCACTTGCTGGAGCCCTGGCCCCAGGAGCAGCCGACGTTCTTCGGTAAACGCGCGGCTAAATGGGGGCGTGAGGAGGTTTTCGGGAGCGGGCCGACGTCTGGAACATTTGTTATTTATTTATTTACTTATTTATTTACTTATTTATTAATTTAATTATTTATTTATTTTATTTTATTTTTCAATTTTAACGATTCTTATTATCATTATTATTGTTATTATTATTATCATTACTATTATTAGTATTACTGTTATTCTTCCCCAAACAGCGAAGCATTGGGGTCTAACTTGAGGTATAGAGAATGGGAAAGTGTGACGCCGATTCCGGGGTCCTGTTTTCTGCTTGTCTTCCTGTCTCCCAGATGCTGTGACGCTTGTCCCTGTGTCTCCCAGTCTCTGCGGTCAGATGCAGACGCTGGCTCCGGGGTGGTCTCTCCCGCTTGTCTCTCTGTGTCTCCCAGTCTCCTGCAGTCGGATGCCAGATTCTGTGACGCCGGCTCCGGGGTCGTGTCTCCCGCTTCTCTCGCTGTGTCTCCCAGTCTCTGCGGTTGGCTGTTTGTTTAATGCTTACAGCCCTCAACAGGGTCCGGGCTGCTTCTTCTTTGCGAGTTTTGGGGCTGACCTTGCTTGCTGCCAGCTGGCTGTTTTCCTGCTTACAGCCCTCAACAGGAAAAATGAAGGTCCCGGGCAAAACCAACTGAACCTGTTTCTTCTTACCCAGTTTTGAGGCTGACCTGGCTTGCTTGGCATCCAGTAACCGGCGTTCGGCTCCCTTCGGCTCCCTTCAGCTCACGTGGCAGCAGCTCGCAAGCGCAATTGAGAAGCATCAAGCTAGAAACATAGATTCGACAAGTCAGCAGGAACCACTTGCAACAATGCTTCGCAACGGGGAAAGGGCATCTCGCAGATTTTGCTGCTAGCCTGTGTGCAAAGGATATGCCTCTCTCTTGGCCCAGCGCAGGTTTGCATCCTTGTGGAGCATCGTTGGAAGCAATGTCGAGCCTTATTTTTATCGGTAAACAAATCGTGACATCCGGCTGGTTGCTTTGCTCAGGAAACTGAGCTGCTTTTTAGAAGCCAGTGCCGCACTTCTTGGTCAAGTGCAGGTTTGCATCCTTGTGTCGCACCAGCAGGGCCCTGTCGAGCCTTTAATATGTCTATGTTTCTCGATAAAAAATTGCTTTTTGGAAGCCAGTGCCGCACTTCTTGGTCAAGTGCAGGTTTGCATCCTTGTGGCGCATCGCATCAGCAGAGCCCTGCCGAGCCTTAAATATGTAGACTGGTTTCGATAGACAAATACGGCTGATACAGAGCTGCTTTTTGGAAGCCAGCGATTAAGTGCAAGTTTGCATCCTTGTGGCGCATCAGCTGAACAAATACCGTGACATCCGGCTGATACTGAGCTGCTTTGTGGAGCCAGCGCCGCACTTCTTGGTCAAGCGCAGGTTTGTGGCGCATCAGCAGAGACCCTGTGTCCATTTTTTCTTGATAACCAAATATACATCCGCCTGATTGCTTTGCTCAGGATTCTGAGCTGCTTTTTGGAAGCCAGTGCCACACTTCTTGGCCAAGTGCAAGTTTGCATCCTTGTGTGGCGCATCAGCAGAGCCCTGTCAAGCCTTAAAATAGGTACATTTGTTCTCGATAAACGAATACCGTGACATCCGCCTGATTGCTTTGCCCAGCATTCTGAGCTGCTTTTTGGAAGCACTTCTTAGCCAAGTTTGTGGCGCATCAGCAGAGCTGTCGAGCCTTAAATCTGTATATTGTTCTCGATAAACAAATATACCGTGACATTTGCCTGATTGCTTTGCTCAGGCTTCTGAGCTGTTTTTTGGAAGCACTTGTTGGTCAGGTGCAGGTTTGCATTCTGGCGCATCAGCAGAGCCCTGCCGAGCCTTAAATATGTACTGTTGTTCTCGATAAACAAATACCGTGACATCCGCCTGATTGCTTTGCTCAGGATTCAAGTTGCTGAGAGAACTTGCTCAGATAATTTGTGCCAAGAACTTGCCTGGAGAACTTGCTCAAAGGAACTCGCGCCAACAACTTGCTCAGAGGAACTTGCGCAGAGAACTTGCTAGGATTACTTGGCGCCGCGCGCTGCTCATGCTTTCGGGCCACCCATCTTCTAGTCTCCTCTTGGTAGCATCACTGTAGTTCGAGCGCCCTTTCTTGTTGGCAGTGCTGTTGTAAACCTTGCCTCCTATCTTGTTGCCAGTATTTAGCACCTTCTCAGTTGGATAGCCATGTGGCCCGGCCAAAATCATATCCAGTCTTTCGCTTCGCTGGCTGGTCCTGCGGCGCTTTTTCCTCACCTATGCAACCCAGTCCCACTGACAAACGCATTTTGCTGAAGCATTTCACACCTTCGTGATGGCAAGGTCGCAGCTTTGACATATCTCGTTGCCTCCTGACAGAGGGGTTGAAGACAGATTTCTCAGCCTTGTTTCCGCATATTCCGCAATATGAACGCTGCTGTTTTGCACGTGTCTGAAAGTGCCAGAGCATGCAAGTGCGAGGGCTCAAGGGTTTTCATGGCGGGACGTCGTAAGGTGCCATTCTCTGAGGCGCTAGCTTCCCCACAGTCTCTGGACGCATGGAACACCAAAAGGGCCAACGTGAGCTGTATTGCATGGCGCTTGTGCTAGCCTCCCGCAGTGAGTATTTTTGGAAATCCGAGCAATTCCATTTCATTCTCGCAATCAACGTTCTTTTCCGAGATCTCGACTTGAATTTGGCAGCTCCGGGCAAGATTCTGATTTACTTGCTCGCAGCATACGTGGCTTGTCGGGAAACCAAGCTGGAGGGATGTGCTGATAGCATCAAGACCAACACGTGCTACAGACATGGCCCATCCATTTCTTCTTTGACGACACAGCTTCGCCTCCACTACGCCTTGAACATCGATTCCGAGCGTGGCGAATCCCCACGGAATGGCGGCTCTGGTGCTCAATGTGGCGATTGCAACAAGGAGACACGGTCATGGCCATGTTTCGATGTTCAGTGGCTCTATAATCTAAAAAGAGTTTCTATCGCCGCCGCCGTGTTTGATGCTTTCTTTTTGGGGTCCCATCAACAAGAGCCGTTTCGCCAATCCCAGAGTGGCTTGGTGGTTTCCTGGTTTCTTGCTCTTGGAGATCTGCTGCTATCGCAGAGAACGACGAGCAAACACAGTCAAGCAGGCGTGCTTATTCTTTTGTTGCATCGCGAGGGGGGGGGTCCAAGCTCCAAGGTTTTTTCTGACCGGTTTCCAGAAAGCATTGTCCTGGAAGTATAGCCTGGGTGAGTCGGGTCCCCAACCAAACGATTAGCTCGTAAGAGTTGTTTGCATCGTCCCTGCACTTGTCGAGTTCTCCTCGCAAAACTTGGTTGATGCATAGGAGGTCCTGGCAACCTAATTTGCTGACCTTGACAACTTGGAAAGAGTTCACGAACCCGGCCAGTTGATTGCAGTGCTGCTGGAGCTGAGTGAACGCAAGGCCCAGAAGTTGTTGCCAGCGGCGTGCGTTGGAACGACGGCCGCCGGTCGTTCACCACACATGTGAACACCAATCTGCGAACCACAAGCACCAACTCCAAGATGAACCCAGCGAAGCTGGTGGTGTCCACTGTGCAGCCAGCATTGGTAAGTTGGGGTAAAATGGAGCAGGGCTGGAGCTGACGTGGAGCGGCGTTGGGCGCATGGAGCAAAGCCATGCGAAGGCCCTGGATGACCAAGCTACTGCCGGCTAGGATTTTCTGGCGTGTGTCTGCGTTGCTAGGCGAGGATGTCCCGGCCGTAACACTACAAGGCGCAGTCCGCAAGTTTGTGCAAGTGCTCTCTTGCTGTGCTTGTGGCAAGACCTTTAGCCGAGCTCGAGAAGAAGATAGTCCAGTCTCGGCCGCAAGCTGCTGAGACTGATGCGCAAGTTTCAGCAGAGTAGCGAGACGGCCACCAAATGCTCGGTGATGGAAAAGTGCATTGAGTGTCCGTACTACGAAAGTTCCGTCGAAACTTCCTTTGATTAATGCCAAGCGTTAGGTTGATTCACCCCGAATCCGTCTCGAACATGGCATTGACATGGAATTTTCTCCCCGAAGTCGATGAACAACATCGATGCTTCTACCCGGCGTCAAGGAGATGGATGGACCCGATGTGTCCTCTTCCCAAAAAAGGGACTTCCTGCAGGGACATACATGGACTGATTGTAACTATGTGTTGCTCACATAAGCTACTCAAGTTCGCACCTTACATGAAGGAGACAAGCCTTTTTTTGGGTTATACAGACTTGTCATGCCTTGTTGCTGTTTGGGGTCGAGGCTGGTGTAATTCTTATTACTTTTATTATTTTTATTATTTTTTCTTATATACATTATTTGAAAGGGATTGAAGAAAACCCCCAACTCTACTGCTGACAACGGTTTTACACATCTTTGCCGCTAGGTGTAGGGTTGACCGTGCACTCAGAGCATGCAGCCAATTTGATTGCGTTGGATGTTAGGTACCAGGACGGCAATGCAAACAAATTCTTGGTGCCCCCAAATGAGAGTTAAATTCGATCTTGAGGCATACCTGTTGTTTTTGTTTTTGTGCTTTTAGCACAGCAACGATCGCTGAACACAGGGGCAAGAAATGTTTCCTTTGTATATGGGGGTTGATCAAAATTTCCTGACTCCCAAATTGACCATGGGTAACTTTGCCGGTTCATGCCAACCAACAGCTCACTTTAGATTAACCCTTCCGCCAACTTTTCTGTCCATGGTCAATCGCAGGGGCGAGAAGCAGTGGACTCGGTCTCTTTCCCAGGTCCATAGGCAGCTCAACACGGAACCAGGGGCCAAATGCGGTCGACTTCAAGCAAGCAAGTTCCAGAGGAAGGTCGCCAGAGTTCACTCGGTTTCCCAGCTAGGTGCCCTTTTACCAACTTTTTTTTTGGGGGAGGGTTCCCGTACTAAAATAGACTGCAGAAAAAAGGGTACCCTGAGTCTATCCTCTCTGCTGGAGGACCAAGGAAAAGGGTTCCCCATTTTGGAAACACCCATATGCTAACCTCTGGTTTGAATCGCTTTGCCTTCAACAGGGCTCCTTAAAAGATACATTTTGCCCATTTGAAACATGGCTCTTTCCACCAAAATAAAGGGAACCCACCATTTACAAGGCAATGTTCAGGTGTATACTGTAAGGATCCCTGTACAAGTACTTCTGCTCGAGTGAAGCAAGTTGCTTGGCAGAGGTCCCTCCAAGGGCTCTCAATGAGAAGAGAGGTCCGGGAGTTTCTCAAAATCGGGAAACCCATTTTGGGGGCCTTTTGTCTTTTTTCGACTCAGCCGGGGACAGCCTAGCAGGCTCGGCTTTCCTTTTCGGAGGTACGCTCAGGGACTCTGGTGCCCCAAGCCTACCCTCAAACGAGTGCGCCACGGTTAAATTTATGGTGGCTGAAACAAAAAAGCAGCCAAGCCCCAACAAGCCGCTGGTTCGGATGCGGCCGAATAACAAAAAAACAGGTGCATTCTTCCTAGGCGAAGTTGTGTTGTGAAGAACCTCGGCAAAGCGAACTCAAGTTCTGTTCTCGGGATGGGTCAAGGTTTTTGATACACTACTCCACCACCGCACGCAGCGAATCACGCAGTTTAGGGTGGCTTAAGAGGGCTTTCCTTTTTCAGGTTTTCTCCCTATCCAGTGTGGGGGGGGGGGGGTCGACATGCTGGGTGTATCTCACCCTTGCTCCACGACATGCGTGCTTTCGCCCGATAGGAAGGGGGCGCGGGGGGGGGGGGTTAACTGGGGTGTATACAATACTCAATCATCTTCCCCAGATATGGGTATGGGTCAACATTAAACCACCAGGGGACCGCATGTTTCCACATACCAGGGCATCTATTTTTGACCCACAGCCATATGGGTATGTCTTTTTTAAGGGAATTCCGGGTTCCTCTTGCAGGACTCGCTGCTTACAGTGGAGGACTTCTTTGCGTGGCACCTCGGCGCTTGGAGTCAGGAAGACCTGGGGCTATGCGATGTCTGAAAAGGGGTTCTGGAGGACTAGGGATTCTCTGCCGATCTTGAAAAAACACCGACCCTGCATGTGTTTGTGTGTGTGTGTGTTGTGGGTGTGCTACAATCCACTCACCACCCCTCAACGCTGCTCAATTGCAGCCCCATACGTCCTAAACCTTTGGTGTTGTCTTCGAGGGTCCCTGAATCGCATCGCAGGCATCACAATCACCAGTGGAACGAGGAGATCATGGTACCTGACCCGAAGGACGGGAGGGTTTGCTGTTCCGTCGCCTGGGAAGCACTCTTGGAGTCCCGAATAGACCTAGCACAATGCTCTTCCTTTTGCAGGGTCAGGTAGACCACTCACACAAGTTTCAGTTCTGGTCTAGTTTGTTCTTCCTTTTTGAAGGGGGCTCAAGCGCTTGAGCAACCCAGATGCAACCTGAAGCCCGACCCTGAAATCGCCACCCATTCCTCCAGAGCAACCCACCTGACGCCGGCTTCCCCGTGGTTCTTGTTTCTTTCAGTGTGGTTGAATATCCCCACCATTAGATCTACAGGAACCAAAGTCCTATCGGCCCTCCTTCAGACCTGAGGACCTGCCCCCCCAGAAAGTTTCTGAGATTTTTTTCTCGGAATCCCTAACTCGCTCACAAAGTTCTCTCGCAGAGTCGAACCAACAGCATGGAGTGAGGGGCGTTTGGGCACATCTTTTCGCCTTCCAACACCTTTTTTCAGGCTTCTGTCCGGGAAAAGGGTGCGGGTGGTTGTGTTCGTCGGCGTCGAGGAGAGGCAGCTCCGGCACTTTTGCAAGAAGCAGGGCTACCACGTGAATGATGCTCCTCGGCATGGCTTTGGTCAGACTGGCTTCCTTTGGGACTCCTTCTTTCCTGGGGCCAAACTTTTCGGGATCCCACAAACAGACGGGTATGTCGTTTTTAGACCCCCACGCTGGATTTCGGTCTTTTTGTTTGTTTCCCTTTTTAGCCACCGAAACGGGGGGGTTCCCTCAACAAACGAAATGCCCAGATGGCTTCCTTAGGCCAGAAACTGCCACCAGCCCAAGTCCGCAGGGCTCCGGAACTCAACAGGCTCAGGCATCTGGCAGGGAAGTCAAGATTGGGTTGTTGAAACTTTGACAGTCCAGCTTGCCAGTGGGCTGGAAAGCCTTGCAGTGTTGGACTTGGCAGCTTCTATTTTCATGGCGTGCCTTTGGGAAGAATTTTCTGTGTCTCTTGGGAAAGGCTTGGGATGTTTTTGCATCGTGCCGGATTTCTGTTTGGCTCGCGGTGTCGGGAGGTGGCCGGCTAAGTGGAAGTCAAAGCCGCGAGCTGAAAGTTGAATCAGTTGGATCTCGGGCGCGCGAAAAGGTTCGCCTTCGGGTTTTTGTTTTTCCCCAGATACATGGTGGTCGTTGGGAAACATTTTTCATTTTTGCTTATTGTGGTTTAGTGGGAAATCCCCACTTAACTGCTAAAATTTTAAATTTGGCTCCCCTTCCAACGTCAACCAAGGATAGGGGTTCTAACTTCAAGTAAAGAAGGGGTGGGTGTGACTCAGAATTCCGGCGGGCGCAGGGTACTGTTGCAGGGTGCTGCAGGCTGTGACTCAGATGCTGCAGGCTGTGCGTCAGAGTTGCGCGGGTCGCTGTTGAGAGTGCTGCTGCAGGCCGTGCTGAGGGTCACGCAGGGTGCTGTTGTCCGTGACTCAAACGCTTGTCCAAGCCTGTTGGCGGAAGTTTTGGTGGACTGTCCAAATGACAGTGCGGGTTGCTGCAGGGTGCCTGGCGTGCCTTCACTTTTATGGGCATCTCGCAGGCCAAGCTGAAGTGAGAAAATGCCGCCCAGCAAAACTGTGACGCGGGCGACACGTTTTTGCTTCGTGACGCGGAGCGGCGACCTCTGATGCAACGCTGCCGCGGCAACTTGCGCAGTCCCTGTGCGCACGCAATCTGCAGCAGCGCCCAGAAGCAGCAACATACCCTGCAACAGAACCTGCAAGGGCATACTGCAGCTACATCTCTGCAACCGCGCGTTGCGCAAATCTGAGGCGTGGCCAAGGATGGCAGGGCTGCGGCGCCACCTTGCCACAGCATGCTGCAGCCGCGCGCCGGAGTAGCGCCCAAACGCAGGGCTTGGCTGGCGAGGTCGTTCTTTGCTTGGCCTTCTTTTCGCGCGATTGATGCCTTCGCCAAGCGGAGCTCAGGCGAGCGCGGCTTGCGAGCGCGACCAACAGCAGGCTTCGCGGGAATACTTTTGTGTTTGTGGCACTCGGTTTTCCCAGGGGCTCGCTGTTCGCAAACAAATCGAGATCGGCAGAATCATGTTTAGTTTTTGGCACTCGCTTTGCGCAGGGGTCCGCTGATTGCGAACAAATCAAGGTCGGCGGCCGGCTTCAGCAAAAACTCAAACCTTCGGGAAGCGCTCGACTCGCATTTTCCGGGCTTCGCGGGACTCGCTGTGGGCCTGTTGTTCGCGAACGGCGGCCCGCGCGAACAGCGGGCCCGCAGCGCTTTTAGCTACAGGAGAGCAAAAGCTTCAGGAGCTCCGGCCCCAGCAAAGATCTCACTCCGAAACCCTTCAGTCACTTCAGCTGACCTGCAAAGCTTGCTACGAAGAACAAGGTCGCGTGCGACTCTTGGCCCCGCGACGCGCAGCGGCGGCGACTTCTGATAGAACGCTGCAGCATCAACCTGCGTAACCCTTCCCAACAGAACCAGCTACACCTGGCAACAGCGCCCTGCAACGGCGCTTCGAAATGCAGGCCCAGCAGCAGCAACTGGGGGAGGTTTGGTGGATTTGCTTGCTGTGTCGCTTGCGTGTGGAATAATTCGTGTTTTATTCCCTTGCCGTGCTATGGAATCAGCCTGAAGACCATCATGGGTAGTGTTGACCCCGTTCAGCCCCAGTTTGTTGATAGGGGGTGCTTATCCACGGGTGAAAGGTGGGGAATCAGGCCACTTCGGGATGGGGCCAAAAGCCACCTCTGTTAATAAACTTGTTGGTTGGATTAATGGGGTCAGTTTTCTAAGGGTTATTGTCCTTGAACCTACCACTATTGGGGTGACTTTGATAGTGGCAAAATAAGGGGGCCAGGTCAACATTACTCTTGAAGATCGCTAGCCGCTTTCGGCGTTGAGGTTGAGGCGGTGAAAGCTGCCTTCGACCGGGCGGACAAAGATGGGCGCCTTGGTCGAAGTGAGGCGCCGATTCGTTGAATCCAGGGCCTCCCTTTGGAGGGCTCGTGGGATGGGGGGGTCTAAAGGATAAGCCGATTTGTGCACCCATAGACCCTAGGTTCTCTGATTCTTGGCGTTGTTTTTTTTTTTTTTGGGGGGGGGGGGCGAAGGCAATAGCCATGACTTCAAAAAACCTGGAGATAATGCTCCCACTGGCCGTCAGGGGCACAAGATCAGGGCCATGAGGGCAAGTCGTAACGGTGAAGGAACCCCAGGATTTGCCATTGGAACGATCGGGAAAATGGATGATCGGGAAATGGATGTCCGGGAGAAGCAAGCGGTGATCGCAGGAGGTTGGCATTCCAGCCACTTGCAAAACGGTAAACCTCTATTTGGTGGTGAGCTACACAGACACTTGTGCGCCCCTCACGCGCCCAAGGGGGGGTCTTCTTGCTGACGCAAAGCGTACCCGGGCCTCGCGTGAGGAGCGGCATGCTGGACCACCACGAGTTTCAAGCCTGCTATGCCAGCCTGGAGGGCATCGAAGTTTCGCAGGCCAGTGACGTGCTCATGGAGAGCCAGGGTAAGTAACCACGGGGAGGCATGCGAAGCGGCACGGGTAAGAGAAGGGTAGGAACAGTCCCAGAAACAAGCGGCTAGACTTTTGGAGTACCAGGTGTTGTTTCTGACTCACATTTGTCCCTTTTGCTCCAGTCCCAGATTAGGCTTCCTATAGTCGGGCTTCTGAGGGTGTCCACTTCGCGAAGCCCAAAGCAAACACCAGCTGGCCGCTGCGTGCGCTTGTCGGCATTTGTTTGTAGGAGCTGGGACTGAAGCATGTCTCACCAACCTTGTAGTAACAATGAACAACTACGCAAACATTTGTTTGGAAACTGTTGTCAGGACCAGTTGCTCCAAACAGAATAACGCGCCAGACACCTAGGACTTGGACCGGACTAAATTTTAGGCGGTGTGTGTATGAGCTTCTGAATATTGGGTAGTCCAAAAAAAAACAAACCAAGCCCTGGACATTTGCCGTCTAAGGTACCTTTCTCATTCTTTCCAGAGATCCTTCTTCTTGAAAACCTCCGGAAACTCAGGGAAACCGGCCAAACGGCCGGTTTTGGAAAAGAACGATGATTGACAAGAATCGGGCGTCACGTTCGATAGCTAGATTTGTGTTACATGGAGCTACTCACCAGCCGCCGGATTTATTCGTATGTTAAACATGCGCATGACGTATACTAGAAATATGCTACACATTTTGTGTAAGTGCGCTGGGGTGGAGCTAGGCATATCCTAGAAACACCGCAACATTTGCTAGGACTATGCAGGTCTGAGCTAGACACGTACTTCTCAGAAGCTAGAATCCACAAAGGCACTTGTTCGAACAATGCTGTAAACATGCCAGACAGTTGCTAGGAATGTGCTGGACACAGGCAAGACATACTCAGATAGGTCTAGACATATGCTCGACACAACCGAGCAGCACTGGCAGGCAAAAGGTAGTCATGCGGGGGCGCCTCCATAGATCCACACGTTTTGTGAATGGGGGGGGGGGGGAACTACATAGAGTAATCAAGCTTATACTAGGCTCAGACAGCAGCAAACCACGCATCCGAGGAGTTGAGAAGAAGCAAGCCCAATCGCTCGAGCATTTTTTGTTTGGGAGTGCCTGATCAACCCTACGAATCTGTGAACCACTTCTTGCTTATATCCCATAAAAAAGGATGGGGACAAAGCACCGAGCCCCACCGAACGTGCGAAACCGTGAGGTGAACGAGGCCAAGTTTCGGGTCTTGTGGCAGGAGGCGCGATGCTGAGAGATGGGAGCGGTGAGAGCGGTGGTCGTTCCAGGGGAGAAAAACCGGTGGCGTCCTGCAAATGATGTCCACCATATTGTTATTATTTTCTGTTTTAGGTTGATCCACTTTGACGACAAACACGTTTCACATATATATATATATATATTTATATATATATATATATATTTGCTTCGTGGAATGTACCTCAGGTTACAGTTGTTGAGTATGCAAAGGGAAGCCACCAGGACGCCAACGACCAACATTCCTGCGGGTTCGAGAGGCTCCGACCTGTGGCTGAGATAGTCCTAGGGCTCGCAGGGAATTTGGGAAGCCCCGTGAGCCACAGGAGAAGACTTGACTCGGAAGTCTGGACACGCGTCCTCTGGATTTTGCAGCTTCCCCCAGAGAAGCGTGCCTTCTCAATGTCTGTTTGTCAGCCTTGGCTCTGGCTAGATACTTTTAGGCATCACCAGTTCAGAGGCATCACCAGCATCAAAGGCATTAACAGCATTAGCAGCAGCACAGGCATCACACAACAGACTCAGATTTTTTCCGGGCCTTCTCCGGGTTTGGCGGGCCTTCTCCGGGTTTGCGTGCTCCCCCAACCTTTGCGTGCTCGCTCATTTTTTTTTTTGTTTTTAAACAAAATAGCCGTCGAGAAGGCACCGTCCACTTGGGAAAAGCCGAGGGCCAAAAAATGCGGTACAGTTTAAAAGCTGCACATCGGCTTCTTTCGGGGAATCATCCAGTCCAAGAACCCCCGGATCGCGTACTGAAGCGCCGAAAGAGAAAGAGTACTCGGTGCGTTGAAGCTTCGTGTGGGGGGAGGAGGCTGAGAAAGCAAAGTAAATTCATGTCTGGGTATAGCTCCTTCTAGAAGGGTTCCAAGCATTCCCCAAGGGGAAGACTCGGGGATGGGGGTCCAGAAACTCGATTTACATATCTATGCTTTATTTATTTATTCATTCATTTATTTATTTATTTATTGGGGGAGAGAGAGAGAGAGAGTTAAAAAAAAAGGCGTGCTTGTACACTATAGGGTCGAAACAAATGAATAAATTAATGAACAAATAAATTAATAAACACACATGAAACATAGATGAGTAAATCAATAAACACATATATATATATACATATATATATATATATGGTCAGGTCCCCCCCCATGAACTACCTTTTGTTCTTTCTTCATAAAAGACTGCAAAAACACTGTGTTTTCCATATATATATATATTTGTACATATATATATATATATACATAAGATATGTATACATACGTACGTACGGTATATGTAGCCCAGAACAGTCCTTGCAGGTGGATGAGGACCAGTCTGGCAGCATCGACCTCTTTGAGCCCAGTCCTGAGACGATGACAAGATCCTGGGAGCCCAGTGGGTTGCTTCCCTTTCGACTTGTTTTGGGGAGCCCTTTTGGTTCCCAGTGGGGAAGGGTTCCCTTTTTTCCCCTTTTGCTTCCTTTCGACTTTTTTGGGGAAGGGTTCCGATTCCTTTAAACTCAACGAACCAGCCAAAGGATGCCGATTCTTTTTTCCATGGAAATCCGCTGGGCATCTGAATAGAACCCCGGCACCCCGGTGCCCTGGCGGAAGTCATTGCGGGGTTTACTGGAACCGCGCTTTGGCTCTTGGTGCCTCGCTTCGGGGAAGTTGGCATCACCTGCGCTGAACCATCTCTAGTTTCCTGGATCTTTTGGGGTTCATTCCTTCCATTTGCTGAAGATTTTTTGTTGTTCCCCCTTGTTGGTTTGAAAGGGAATCGATCACTACTGCAATTAGTTGTATCTTTCCAGGGAGCTCAGAAAATGGACCCTTGATTCCCTATCGTGCCTGCAAGGGCCCTTTTCTGAACGCGCCTGTTGGCTCCCCGTTTGGGTTTATGGACCTCGGGCTGATGCATCCATTCACATGTCGCTTTGGCTGCTTGATCTTGCTTTGTTTATCGGGATGATCGGACCAACATCAACAGCAACATGGAACCTCATTGAGCGCAAGCAAACAATGGCCTCCCCCCCCAACATGAGACACTTTATTGGGGGCTGGACTAGCAAGATGCACATTTGGAATCTGGCACGTTGGGTATCCAGTGCGCGCAAATGGCAACTCTATACTGATGACAACGAGTATGACTTTCAACTCTCTGGTCTGGACATCTCGCACGAATGCTGCAACCTTTGGCTTTTGTCCAAAACCAAACTGCTCCAAGCTTTCAACTCTTGGCTGCCTTGGGACTGGGGACGTGGGCACTTTGGAACCCCTGGGTTGAAACCGAGCAGAGCCCTTCCGAGGTTCGCCAAGTGGTACCTCCGCGTGAATCCCCCAAAGCGAGGCGAGGGTGTGCCAGTGTTGAGAGGTTTTCTAGGTGTGGATGGGCTAACTCCAATTCACACCAGGTGGGATTGGTGGTTTGTCCCATTGTTTATAAGGTTTCATCCATCCCACATGGAGCAGGATTTCATCCACCCACAGTACTGATTCTCTTCAAAATAGCCCCCAAAGAATCCCCGCAGGCTTGAAGCTCTCTTTTTCGATCCCAGCTGTTTTGAGGCGTCGTTCCATGGACAAGTTTTCTTAAGGGTTTAGGCCCTCTGAAACGAAGAATCCCCTAGATTGGCTCGATGCTGGAAGGAATAGGTAAATGTTTTCTTAAGGGTTTGGGCCCTCTGAAACGAAGAATCCCCGAGATTGGCTCGGAGATGCTAGGAATGGTAAATCCCCGGGTGGATTCGGGAGTTTGTTTCTTCGGGATAACTTCTTTCGCTTGCTTCTAGTAAAGCCAACCATTTTGTTTGGGTTCCCCCAGTTTTTTAGACCAGAAGAAATCTTCAGATCGGGAGACGCACCTGGCTTCGCAGCGTTCGAGCCACTGATTGAGTTGTGCGGCGCGTGGTTGCTTTTGATTTTTCCGGTTCGCAGCTACTGATTGAGTTGTGTGGCGCAGGGGGACAAACAAAAAGCAGGGGTTCTTTTGATTTGTTTCTTTCTCAAACATGGGATTTCCCATGTTTGACGGCGTATTGGGCAGAAGCCCTCCGCATTTTCACCAGGGGTCGCATCGACATCACACCCTCCCAGCGGATCCTTGGGCCCGTCGGCTTGGCGGTCGACTTGTGCAGAGCACATGAGACCCACTCAGGGCTCCTTAAAATAAATTCATTTTGCAGCCATTTGAAACATGTGGCTTTTTCAACACCACAACAAAGTTGGACACCACCATTTACAAGTTGCAATGTTCAGGTGTATAATGCATGCGGATCCGAGACCCACTCCAAGCGGGTCTGGCAGCCCCGGAGAGAGGAGATTCAGCTGCTCTGGTGCTTAGGGAAGCCTTTCTCAGGCTCAACTATGTCTACCCATACTGCCCTAGTGCAATAGTGGAACAGGGTAAACCCTCCGACTTTCCTGGCTGCTAAACTGAAAGTCCCCCATACCTGAAGGCTTCTTTCAATTGCCAAGGAGACCTAGAAAATGTTGTTTCAGTGCTCTCCGAAGCCAGGTGGTGCTACACACCGCCCACGCCTGTCAATGTAGCAGCGCGCCCAATGGGAGGTTTGGGTGAGGGTCATCAAGAAGCTCTTTGACTTGGTAGGGGCTTCGCCTTTCGTTTTTTCAGGCTCTGTGGTCCATGTTCCTCGCACCTTGCGGTTCCTTGCGGTCCTGGCCGTGCCTGCGGCTTTTCTTGCCCACAGGTCCGCTTTGCGCAGCAAGGAGCTGGATTCGGCCCGTAGGCTTTGTGCCTCCATCGGCTTGAGGGTTGGCGATTTTGCGGCTTGCTCCTGGCAAGGGGCCCGTCCCAGACTTCCGCACGCAGGTAGTCGTTGCTTGTTTCACAGTCGGTCATTTGTCGGCCTCTGCCCTATGCCGGCCGTGGAACTTGATTTCATGAAGCGCCACCTTTCCCCGCACTGCGTGAAAGACGAGGCAGCTGCACGTGGAACTCCCACTGGAGTCGTCCTGATGACACTTGCGCAGGGACGGCCGCAATGGCATGAGGGCCACTGTAAGGGCGCGCGCCCCGGGTCGAGATCCTTCCATCCCTACGTCCGTCCATCCATCCATCCCTCCGTCCGTCCATCCATCCATCCCTCCATGCATGCCAAAAGAGCTTTTGAGGCTCTGACACGCCGAGAGCTTTTAGATGAGTGCCTTCGGGCATGGGCACCTCTAAGTGTCAGGTTTTGTTCGCATGCTGCTTGTGGTCAGCTTCGGTCTAGCATTTTTTTCCAGCAGTCCACGGTCCATGTGGGAGTCCCCGTTTTTTCCTGT
Organism: Effrenium voratum; assembly: GCA_963377175.1. NCBI lineage: Eukaryota > Dinophyceae > Suessiales > Symbiodiniaceae > Effrenium > Effrenium voratum. Next base: position 128,587 of record CAUJNA010003246.1, read on the forward strand.
TCTCTTGGCTAGGTCCCCAAGAGTGTGTTTTCATCCTTTCTTTTTTGGTTGGGGTTTTGGGTTCCCCTACTAAAATAGACAGGAAGAAGTTGGCACCCTTATTCTAACCTCTCCACTGGAGGACCTAGTTGGGCAAGCCAGTCATTTCGACTCCGACGCTGACGTTTCGGGCAGCGCTCAGGGCCCGGTTGGCAGCCGCCCAACTGCGCCCAGCCCCTGAGCGGGTAGTGCGCGGGTGAGGATGTAATTATAAAGCTTTCCTTGCGCCTGAACGGTGGTCCGGATTCCTCTTCTTTGGGGCATTTTGCTTGGATGTTAGGCCTTTAAAGAAAAAACTTAAACTTTTAGCAGCGGAGTAGAAAGCAACCAAGTCTTGCTAAGCCAGGGTCCGACAAGTCAGGACAGGCCTTGGGCGTGGAAACCCTAATGGCTTTATGGCCATTCTGGCCTGAGATTTTGGATTGAAACCTCAATACGCCTTTTGAGCCGACCGTTTTGTTGTCCCCTGTCCCAGATGGTTTTGCTGGATATGCGAATCGCAACACGCAGCCTCGGGGCTTGCATTGCACGAAGCCGAATTAAGCGCCCGGTGTCCCTCCCAAACGGGAGCCGCCGCGCGTTACTTGGCGCTCCAGAAGGAAAAGGCGGACCTTTGTGGCTGGGGGTGAGGTTGGGATATGTAATATACATATATATATATATATATATCTATCTACACACACGCACTGTACGCACACATGTATTTGCGGGAGACTAAATATGACGCAGAATGAGAAAGCTCTACTTTTGGTGCGCCCCAGACGTGGCTCCAGGCGTGTTTGCGCATGTCGGATTCGGCCAGGGCCGAGTCGCAGATGGCTGACCTGGACTCGCGTTTGAGCAGCTCCGCACGCAGATGGGCAGAGATAGATAGCGAGGCTGAGCGAGGCAACCATACTGTGGATGGACGAAATCCTGCACCACTTTGAAAGCAAGGGAAACCATTGTTTGTTGGTATTTACAGGACAATCATTATCTCAGGGTTTCTTAGGTGGTGCAGGGTTTCGTCCATCCACAGTAGGTGTCCTTTTTAGGTGAGCCTGGTTAAAAGTAGATGGCACTGGTTTAGATGGGTCTGGTTCCATTTAACAGGGCCATCTATTTTTCTACAAGGCCACCTATGGCGGCAACCAACCCCAGACCCGCACCCTACTCTGAACCATTCCTTCCACCGAGCCCAAGCCACTCCCAAGCCAACCCGACATCTATCTCAGACCCACCCGAAATTGCCCCAAAGCGACCTACCCTGAACCAAAACCAAACCAATCCGAAACTGCGTCCAGAACCACCTCGCCTTGCGACTTGGAGATAGAGGGGTGGTGCTTCCAAAAGGGCGGGGGGGGGGAGGTTGTTATATCTTCTTTGGTTTCACTTCACAAGGACAAACAAAGGAAGCAGGGAAGTGCCAAGCTTTTGACTTCCGCACCAACCCAACAAAACCGTTCGGTTCTCCATGGTCTTCCCATTTTTATTTTCATTTTTTCTCTTTTAAAGATTGTGACCCTTTTTGGTCCTTTTACCAAGTTCCCCTTTGTGGTGCTTTTTCAGATCGGGGCCCTTTGTGCTGAGCTCCTGGGATCTGCGTTCAGAGCGTCCGAGGCATGGCGCTGAGCGAGCTGGAGGTTCGGCAGCAGGCGGAGGGGGGACATTTCAGTCACGTGCTGAGCCGTTTTTCGGGTCCTTTTGGTGTCCTTTTGGGTGGCTTTGGTAGAAGAATAGATGGGTCAAAAAAAATGGGATCCCATTTTGGGGCAGGTGCACCACCCATTTTAGTCTATTTTGGTGGGGATTGCGATGTTCACTGGGGGCTAAACAGGGTTTTGACCCACAGAATAGATGGCGATTCCTGGTTTACCTAGTGGTATTTTCGTTTGGACCATTCTCCTGTAGTGGCCGGGTCACGAGCAGAAAAAAGGTTCCGCGTGAATTGGTGGGAGGGTTGGAGGGTAAGGGCAGGTTTCAAGAGCCAATGGCTGCGGATAGTTGATCGCTCGTCTCTCGCGGCTGTCATGGGCTTCCTGCTACCGTGGTCCCAAGTTCGGGGTTTCTTTGGAAAGCTAGGGTCCTGCAGTTGGGACTTTCGGCAAGTGAGACTTTTGGGATCTTTGATCGAAAGGCGAATCTTTTTGGAAGCTTACATCTGTTCAGCTGCCTTATGGGATCTCGCGAATCTTGGAAGTTTGGGGAAGCCAAATGATGCTTCACCCTTGCATGCTTGAGGATTGTCAAATGCAGTGACCCATGTTGCAACGAGTGACCCATGCTGTGAGTTCACCCGTGAACCTTGGGTGATTTTTCTCCAGTGCTTTCCAGTTCCCAGGGTTCCTGACCTCTGGTTAGGATGGCTTCCCCACTGGGGCCAGTTCTTGGACCCGGACCCCGCTCGCAGTGGATGATTTGCATCAAATCCAAAACGGTCCAACTTGTGGTGACTGGCAGAAGGACGGGTCGGGAAACGATCCCTTTTTTGGCTTCTTCTTTTTTTTTCTTGGTTCTGTAAAGTGGATGACATAGGGAACACTCACCAAATTGCCACTCGGGAAAATCGGGCTTCACCTGTTCTCCAATTGTCATTGCACCTGAACATTGACCGTGGCTATGTTGGTGTTCCTCAAAATAGGGGGATCCTCAAAGGCTTTCCCTTCTCCAAGGGAGGCCCTCAAGGAGTTCGGCTTTCCTTTTGTCCCAAACCAACCTTTTCAGGCTACCAACTCACAAAACCACAGCTTTAATGACAATTATTAATAATAATAATGATAATAACAACAAAACAATAATACATAATGATAATAACAATTGCAATAAGAATAACACACAATAGTAATGAAATAAATGACAATGTCTAAGGCTAATACCAACACATAATAATAATAACACTAAAACTAATTATAAGATGATGATGATGATGATGATGATGATGATGATGATGATGATGATGATGATGATGATGATGATGATGATGATGATGATGACGACGATGACGACAACGATGACGACGATGACGACGATGATGGTGCTGGTGGTGATGATGATGATGATGGTGAAAAGGAAAGACCTGACAAGTGGTTGGACATAGACCCCCAGCTACTCATATGGCTCTAAGATGGTTTCCAGTACCCTCATACCACTACTTTCAGGGTAAATCGGGGTATCCGAAGAATATGGAGGTTATATCGTGGCTGTATATCCCATTAACCCCCCGAGTTTGTGCGTTGGTACCCCTTAAGGTTGGCTTGGGTCGCCCTATTTGGAGACATACCCTGGGCAATATTTTCATTTGGGGACGTGGTGGACATCATTTGGGGGTATGGAATTAATCCGTCATTGATTCACATGGGCTAAATCTTGCCCCCCCCCCCAAAATCTTTCCTCTCCCCCCCCCCTTTGACCAATTCGAGCGCAATCGAACCCAGTAACTTGCAACTCCACCTTGGCTGTGGCTCACAAAAGGTACCAGTCAGGTACCTTGTTCAATGGAACCAAAGAGTATCACCTGCATAACCCTAGCTCTGCAATTTTGAGCCACACCCATTTGAGCCGCAATCAAAACCTGGGAAAAAAAAGGTTAGTAAGGGACAATCCCAACCATAAATAGCTGCAGACATCTTCTTAATTCTTTACATGGTTCTGGGTAGACCATTTTGATACCGGGTTTTGATTATGGCCGCGCCCCAGAGGCCGAGCGCACCGAGCGGGGCGCCGACCTGGTGGCGGTGCGTAGCGACCTGGACCGGCAGTGGGAGGCGCGGACGTGTCGGCGCCTGGCGCAACCGGGGAGTGGGGTGGGCGCTTCTTGCAACTTTTTCTCGTCTTTCTTGGGGTAGTGGTTTCTGTGTTGTGTCTTGTGTGTTTTTCCGGCCTTTTGTGTTGAGGTTTTTAAATTGTTGTCGGATTTTGCCGTGTCTTTTTTGTTTCTGTTTTGTGGATCTTGCGGGGTGTGTCTTTTCGACTACCCTCCAGTACACTAGCATGGAACCAACCAAAGGGTCCGTTTTGAAGAAACATTTTCTGGAGAGTCAAACAAGCGCGTAGACATTCAGCTAATTTAGAACTGTTTGTTTCCTGGCTTCAAGACTCAATAATTTCAGAACTATTTTTCCGAGGCAAGCTCGAATCTTGAATGCAGACAGAATTGGTTTCCCTTCTTTCCAGCTTTTTCAAGACTTTCCAGTCTCAGAACATGTCCTGCATGTTAGAAGGGATCCTACACACTTGCAAGGTGCCAGAAACTGGACAATGACCGTTCTTAGTGTTTGACGGTTCCTGCAAGAGAAGAATATTGGAAAGTAAAACTTACGACACCGTGTTGCTATCGTTTGGACATGAATCATTGAATTGGCAACCAATCCAATAATTCACAGGAACAATGCCGACTTTGAAAGTCTCCGGGAAACCGACAAACCGGACACATGAACTCAACAACACACAGGCACCACAAAGCACCATTATGCAATATTGACCAGGAATCTCTATTTCATTTCTTGAGCTCGTACTCTTGAATCCAAGGAAAGCCACAACATGTCCTTTTTGTCCACATCGCCCTGCTGCCTATCTTTTTCCTACTGAAGCAGCAAGGTTTTCGCGATTGATCAGCTTTTCGCTCCAGAGCAAACACGACGCCCCAGAAGAAACATATCAACAAAAACACACACACACACACATATAACACACATATCTATATATATATACACATGGTTGTTGTTGGGAAACATTTTGCATTTTTGCTTGTTGAATTCCAACCACTGAGCTGCTGAACATTTTAAATGTTTGCTCCCCCTCCAACGTCAACCAAGTTTCTATGTATGACATAGGCGCAGTGTAGTGAGGCCAAAACGGACGCGCTTTGTCGGTCAGGAGCTGTCCAAGGGACTGTCGGGCGCCGTGGGGGACATGGAGTCCCGAGCCCAAAAGGCTCGGGGGCGCGGGCGTTGGCAAGGCTGCGGGGGGATTCGCGAAAGGACACCTTGCTGGGGATGGTTTATAGTGGTGATTATAGGGAAGGGTGACTTAGGTGACTATGGTGATTTAGGTGACTATGATTTAGGTGACACCTTTCTGGGATGCTTTATGGTGGTGATTGTAGGGAAGGACCGAGTTTCCGGGTTGGTCCGCTTTTTTGGTTCCTTCATTTCGCTTGCGACCAGTAGGCTTGGAGTATGGTTTCCGGGTTTTGACTCCGGAGCACCTCCACCAAGCCACCAATCAAGGGATACCTGTCCTTCAATTTGGTGGTTGATTGAAACGGTCGATTTCCACTAGTGGCTGTGGCTCACAACATGAATGAACCGGTTTTGGGGATTCCCGAACAAAGGACACCTTTCTGGGATGGTTTAGAGGGGTGATTCCATTTCTCATTTCCTGCTGAGAACCAGCAAGGTTTCGGTGGTTGTTAAAGGGAAACTAAAGGAAAGCCGAGAACCGAGCCCCATTTTGGGAGTAAGGCACTCAACGTCTGGGGCCATCGGTGACATTTTTGCGCTTGAAAAAGGACGAACGAAGAAGACACACAAAATCCTGGGTTTAGGGTTGAATGAACCTTGACCAAGAATTTGTGTGTGTCTTTTTTGGTAGCTCTTTTTTTGGGCTTCCACAGGGAAAGGAGGGGAGGGCGATTGTTTTTTGTGGCCTCCCATTTGTAAGGTTTTTCACCCCCCATATGTGGGCAACACACCAGTCAAAACTCGAAGGACGGGATATGAGAAATCGCTTCGGCCCGGCTTTTTGATTCTTTACCGGGTTTCGGCCCTGGGCCATTTTAGTGCCCGGTGGTGATCTTACGACTCTTTTTTCAGCAACGGTCTTTTTTTTTCGTCATCTGCGGTAACGGGGACGACATGGGGAGTCACCAAACTGCCGTACCGAAGTGGGGGTTGCTGGCCTGTCAGTTGACGCGATAAATCTTGCCACGTGCCGATCCAGAGCCAACTCGGGAGCCAACTCGCAGCCTAAGACGTAGCTAGAAGGCAGCAAGGACGATAGGCTCATGGCTCCCCATGCCTGGCAATCAGTGGGAAAGGGCCGTCAAAGGATGACCCCCCTCCAAGGTTTCCTAAAGTAGGTTGATTGGGGGACCTGCAGAGCGAATCAAGAGGGGGTCTTTGTTTTGGAACAACCTCCCCACCTTTTGTTTTCCTTCAAAGCACGCTTCCCTTCCGATGCACCCTCCGAAAGAACACCTGTGGCTATGTAGCGAAATCGGGATTTATTTGGACTCCCCCAACTGTGCTTTCCTTTTCGTTTTCCTTTAAACGTTCAACCCGAAAAGTGCTCCAAGAAAAGCGCTCATGTTAAGACTTTCCCTGTGCTCCATCCTCCGCCAAAACACACACAAAAAAGACAACAAAATCAGCAAAAACAGCAATATCAAGAAAACCGAAACAACACAAAGCGAAAGAACACAAAATCAAAACAAGAAACAGAAATTAAAAGCAAAAAACAAGCAAACAACGAAACGAAACAACACAACACAAAAGAGAACACACAATCAACGCAAGCAACAAACAATACGTAGCTGAACTTTCGAGGAGAAGCAGGAGGTGCTGGACGCTCTGGCGGCGGTGTGTTCGGACATCGAATCTTTGAGGCTGGATGCGATCCGAGAGGAAGCGGTCGATCTCAGAAGTCTTGGTGGCATGGGCTTGCCATCCGGTTCCTTTGCCTTTTCTTTTTTTTAGACTTTCAGTTGGTTTAGCGGGTTGTCAAAATGGTTTTTTAGCATTTTAGACTTTTAGTGTTTAGTGCTTTTAGATGATCTGGGAGGCGTTCGACCTCAAAAGTCGTGCGATCAGTGCGAGAGATGCAGGGAAAATGAAGCATGGCTGTGGTTGTCAAAGCCGTTTTGGATCCCATTTTGGTTGGTAGGTGAATTCACCACCCATTGTAGAACCGATTTCAGTGGGTGGATTGGGATGTTCACTGGTACGTCCATGGCCAAATCTTGCGATCGGAATGAGACATGGAATGACCCGAAAAGAAACCATCCAACTGGTGGTGTCCTTTGTTCACGAATCCCCCAAAGCCGTTTCATTCCATTTCTCATTCGCCTAGCGCACCAGCACGAGATAGGGGAATCGACCCGAAGTTGGGTGGTTTCCCTACTTTTTCCCTGTTTCCCTGAAAAAGCCATATAAGAAGGCTTAAAGAAAGACAGACCCATGTGAAGTTGGGTCAAGATGCTTGCTATGGCTGTCTCGGTAAAAATCAACAAGTCACTTTTGACCGTGGCTTTTCTCAGGAAATCTTAGGTTCTAGGGTTTGATTCCCCATTCTTTTCAACCATCATTCTTTTCAAAGACCGGCCGTTTTCCATTGTTTTCTTGAGGTTTTTTAGAAAGAAGGATCCCGTGGAAAGAATGGGGAAGGTACCCCCCTAGATAGGTTTGTCCTCATCAGGAAGCCCTAGCTTCGTCCTGTCCTGTCGGCAATGTGGGCCTGTGTAGCTCGCTCTTGGCCTGGCTCAAAATGGAACCCAGCAACATCCGTGCGTTTTTTGAGGGTACCTTTTTTTGGGTGGAGCCAAAAGGGAAACCAAAAGGAGGCCACCCATTTTTTTGGTCCCCCAATTTTGGACACAAATGTTCGTGAACGTTTGACTGACTCCCATTTGGTGTTTTGGATTGGTGTTTTTGGGGTTTTGAAGCCCGGGTTCTCGTACAGATGGGAACCACTCCTCGAGTCGCCACCAATCCAAGCCACCAACTGGTAAGCTGAAATTCGAGGTAAGTGGACACCATTTTTTTGGGAGGGGTATTTCTCTTTTTGTTTTTTTGTTTTTTTTTTGTTCGCTTTTGGCTTTTCGGTCTTTGGCGACGAACTCGATTCGCGCGGCATTTTTCCCGATTTCGACCTAGAGCTGAGAAATTTTCGGCACGCCGACCCGCTGGAAGGTCTATTTTGGCGGCAAGTGGTGTTTTGGTTTGGCTTAAAAGGAAGACTAAAGGGAAAACCAGCGTTTAAAGCAACTAAGGGAACACTAAAGGGTCCCCCAGTTTTTTTTTTTTTTTTTTTTTTTAAATAGACACACTCATTTTTGGGCTTTCCCAAAGGTCTAAATGGTTGCAATGACCCCAACACCCCCTCCCCCCCCCTTTTGGGCAGTTTTGGCCCGTGATTGGATTGCTTTTGAAACCGCATCGCGCGCCAGGAAACGCCAGAAGGCGGGAGGGTCATGGTGCAGTGTGGATGCCTTTGGAGGGTCTCGTTGAGGTGGATGGTGTACACGCACGCACACACACACACACAGATTCATTCATTCACTCACACACACACACATGATGTTGTTCTGCTGCTTCTTCCTCGAGACACTTGCCGGACCCTTCCCACTTTTCCACAAGAGAGGTCTAATTTATGCCCAACACTGAGGATGCTTCCCAGTTTTTTGCCCTCTCCCCCCCGCCTCCCCCGCTCGCGTCTTGTGCTCAAGAGGAGTTCGAGGGGGAGAAGATGGTGGACTGCGTCAAAGAGCTTCAGGATCCCCGGATCCCCGGGCTTCGTCTTTTGCTCATCGCGGTTTGGGAGTTGAAGCCCTGGTTCTTGTGGAGCTCTGGTCCCCCAGCGAATGGTGCCCTCTTACCAACCCCTTTTTTGGTTGGGAGGGTTCCCTTCTCTAAAATAGACGACAGAGAAAAGTTGGTACCCTTATTCTGACCTCTCTACTGGAGGACGTAGTAGAGCTATTGCACCCTTGCTTGAACCTTTCGCTAACAAGCTGGCTCCCATCTTTAATCTAGAGCCCAAAGCGCTTCTTGGTTTCACCTCAGCGTTTTTTGTTTGTTTGCCAACCCACGAAACGAAAAGCTGCTTGCGGGATGCGAGCACCACCAAAGTCAAAATGTCGAGCCCAGATTTTGAAAGCCTTGGCCTATATATATATATATACATAAAAAAAAAAAGTAAATAGTGGAATCTTGCCGGAAACCGTCGGGCTCCTCAGCACGGCTTCCCCGAACAGGCCATGGTGCTGCAACGAACCTCTGAAGGCTTGGCGCAGGATAGCGTGGTGCTCAAGCCAACGCGAGTCCACCTTGTCAAACATGCGCTCCAGGCCGGGGCTGGCGCTGCGCATCACCCTCTCTGCCGCCTGCAAAGCCTCCCGTAGCGTCATCATTGGCTTCACAGTGTAGCGGAAGCCGCACAGTGCACCCTCGATGAGCCCCCGCAGTTTCTCCGGCTCATCCGGCCAGTAGATGAACAGCCCGTCGTGCTCGAAAGCCAGTACGGGTGCGTTGTGATGCTCTTCCAGGACCAGCACAACCTTGTCAATCAGCTCCTTCTCCCGTGCAGTGTTGAGGGCGTATTGCAAATACTCCACGGGGCGTGCCGTCCGTTGCCGCAGCTTGGCAAGTAGCTGGGCGTGGTTCTGGCAATCAGCCCGCCGTATGGCAGCCATCTTTGCTGCGAACCGTTCGGCAAACTGCTCTGTCGCAAAATCCCCGAGTCAGTGGGTGCGCTTCCAGGCCAAGATTGACCCGCCGTACAGAAGACGCGGAAGAGCTGCTTGGCCACGGTTCGGTCCGCATGTGTGTCGCGGAGGATGCGCTCCCTCCTGGAAGGGTTCCCCCAATGACCTGATTTCCCCCAATGATCCTTTGACAACCTGGTTATGAATCCTGGGTTGCCCGCGACCATGTCGGTCGACATGGAGGTGGGCCTTGATGACGCCATTGCTGGAAGAAAGGGCGCCCGCATGATCCATCTCTCTGGAGGGTCAACATGGGCATGTCGACATCGGCGCGCGCGCGCGCGGACCACAAGAAAAAGTGTCGGTTGTTTGGTTTCCCAACGTAAACTTCCCCCCTCCCCCCCCACACAGTGGGTGCAGGGCGCCTCAAAGAAACCGCCGGGTTTCTGCGCCGAAGATCTTTTCGGGGCAGGAGCCGCTGCAGCAGGCGCTGTCGGCGCTGCGCAGCGACCTGGCGCGGATCTCCGGGGAGGTCCTGGAGGGGCAAAGGCAGCAGGCCGCCGGGGGGTGGGGTGGGGTGGGGGTATCGTTTTTTTTTTTTTTTAATGTGGGTAGGGGGAGGGGAGAGCTTTTTTCTTGGGGGGGGGGCAAGAGAGGTGGGGGGGGGGTGAGAAAAAGGTCTGGGGCAACAGAGTTTTGCAACACAATTTTGGATGCATTCTTGCCGGACGCACCGCTTTTCCGTGATGGAGATCAACCAGAGGTAAAGCGAGCGCACCCCGGATGACGCTTCCCTACTTAGAGACTCAATCTTGGCGCAGCGTCGCAATCTTTCGGCAGTTTCGGGTTATAGAAATGAAGGACCACTTTTTGAGGGGCCCGAGTTGGCTGTCCTGGGACACAACCTATCTGTCCCCAGCCTCAGGGACAAGCCACTGCGTCCCTGGGAGCCCCAAGCTCCAATTTGGGTTCGGTGTGCAGGTTTCGAGCACTCGGGGCTTTCTTTGGCGGGCTTTGCCGTAGGTTGACCAACCCCCTGTTCATTAGCATGTGGGTGTCCCTGGTTTTAGTGCGGATTCAGACCACTTTTGGAGGGACCCACAAACATGAACTGGGGTTCATGAATCCCGGGTCACCACTACCACAGCTGGCACGGCGAATGGCGTCGCAGTCGCCAGGCCTGCCTGCGGGGCGCGGTGGAGCAAACCCTTAGGCCGGCTGGTGGCATTCTGCAGGCCTTAGGGAGGCCATTTTCCTCACTTCCTGAGTTGAACTTGACACTTTTTGGGGTTTGGATCATTTTGGCAAATATAAAGTCTGGGCCTTTGTTGGGCCATCCACTCAGGCGAGTTTCCTGAAAATGGTTGAGTTGTGAGACTGATCCGCCCAAGTGGCAGGAACTTTTCTCCCCTAGGTTGGCCCGAGGCTGGAGACGAGTCTCGTGAAATCCTAGCCGCCCCCCATGAAGAAATGTTATGGTTTCATGGAAGACGTCTATTCCTAGGGTCCCACAAATCCCCTCTTTCTTGAGGAAAAGGTCGAGGGAAAGCCGTCGAAAGTGAGCAAGTAGTCAGCTTGGGTGTTGCAGAGTGGGTCTCGCAGGCTTTGCGCAAATTGCTTGAACGCCCTGACAATGGACCCTTTTCACATTTTTGTTGACCTCCCCTCATTTCAAGCATGAGTCGGTGAGACGCACAATTCGTGGCACGACGGAAGGGGGAGGGAGGGTGGGGGCGAAACGCACGACGCAAGTTCAAGCTGAACCGGGAAGTTGAGGCGGGGGCTAGGCTACATTTCACATGTTGCTGGAAAGGCGAACCATGTATATATATATATGATTCCCTTGTTAAGTTTTCTTTATAGAAAGGATGCCGTTTTTAGATTGATATTTGAAAACAGTCAATTTGACTTGTAATTGAACTGCAATCATAATCTAATGTGGTATAAGGAGCTTGAGCAGGAGTTGTTTAAGGAGCCTTGGAGGGAGCTTTACAAGGAGCTTTAACAGGAGTTGTATATGGAGCCTTATCAAAGGAACATAAGGAGAGAAGGAGTCGTGCAAGGGAGCTTTTTGAAGAGCTTGATGAGGAGCTCCATAAGAAGTTGTTTTTGCAGCTTAAGAATTGCGAGCCTTGTTTGACTAAGGAGCCTTAAAAGGAGCTGCACAAGGAGCTTCAACAATCTGTCTTACAAGCAGCTTTACAAGGAGCCTTGTCTTATGAGGAGCTTATAAGGAGTTTTCTATGGAGCTTCAGAATGAGCCTTAGACCTTGTAAGGAGCCCTTAAACGAGCTTGATAACAGCTTGGGTCAAGAATTGAAAAGGCAAGTGTTGAATTCTAATTTGGCACCGAACATCTAGTTCACTGGTCACAACCCTTCACACATGGCAGTGCCAAACCTGCCCAAGCAGGGATAAGCTAAAAAACAAGAAAAAAACGAGGGAACACACAAATAAATACCTCGACAAGACCAAACAACCAAAAACCAAAACTCTGCGGGGTAGTTTTGGTTTTGCCATTTGTTTTTTGGTTTTCTCAAGTCTTTTTTGGCTTCCCCCAGTCGTTTTGTGCAAACACCAAGCCGCCTCGATAGTTTTTCGATTTTTCGATGGAACGCCACGAGCAACACACAGTTGGCAAAACCAACACTTCTCAGAGTTGTTTCTTTGTTTGCTTTGTCGAGTTCTTTTATTTTCGGTGTTCCCTCAAGAACTTCAAAAAACCAACAAGGCATCAATGTATTTTACTCTCTAGTTGTTTTTTCCTTATGGATGATATTTTTCGATGTTGTGCTTCATCGTCCGCACATAAACTGCAAGAAATGCAAGACACCGGCTTTTTCGGTTTTCTTTTTGTTTGTGAAGTGAACAAGGCAAACATTTCATATATATATATAATAGTATATTTATGCAGTGATTCATGTCTAACAGCCCAACTCCAATCATAAGGTGAGTCCGCCACGCAGCGATTTGCCTCCAGGTCTCCGTTTTGCCCCCCCGAGAGGTGAGGCAACACAGCATATGGCCCTCATATGGCCGTTGCTGTCAAAATCGGGTATCCTCACAATGGAACCAACAAAAAATCGGTACCCCAAAGGGGTTGCCCTGGTAAATGGAATCGAGGACTCAAACCCGTGTCTCTTTTTTTAATGGTGGTTTAATCTTGACCCATAGCCATACTGTGGATGGACGAAGTCCTGCACCATTTTGAAATCATGAGAAACCATTGCTTGTTGGTATTTACAGGGCAATCATTCTCCCAGGGTTTCTTAGGTGGTGCGTTGGATGGATTTCGCAACCATCCACAGTATGGCCACTGGAATACGAAAGGCCGCAGAATTGCCGAGTCGTTGCCAGGAACGAGCTCCAGAGGTTCGTGATGGAAGAGCTTCAGGCAGCGCAGCATTGCGCAAGGGACTCCTAGTGCAGGGTTTCACGTTCGCGTCCTTTCCCCAAACACGGCTCAGAGGTTCTTCTTTGGTCACAGCAATCTTGGAAGCTACCGACTGTGAGCCTTCCCATGCCATTGGGGACATGTTGAAACATGCCGAGATCTATTGGCCTTGCCGCAACCAGATCCTATGACAGAGAAAACTCGCCCAAGGACAAACGCGGGAGCTGAAAGCGGGCCTCCATTCGTGATTCCATTGAGAGTCTCAGCTATTCCACCCGGAGCAGAAGGTCAGGTTTGACAAGTGGCCAAACATCGGCCCCGTTTCGACCCTTGCGGGAAGGTTGGCCTCCCATGTTGGTCAGCCCACCTGTCGACCAATGTGAGGTCTGTTGGATCTCCACAATGGGTTGATTAAGACCCAATGACGTTGTTGGGCGACGTGATGATCCTCGTTCCCCCCCTTTTTGATTTTTCGGGGCATCGTGGCTTGGGTTTTCACCTACAGCAACAGGTGCGGCGCTTGAACGAGCTCGAGTCCCTTCAATCCGAGGCAGGTCCACGTGTGAGTGCCCAGTCCATGCTTTTGAGTCGTGCTTCGCTGCTTCGCTGCTTGGCTTGGCTGTCTGCGAAACCAGAAGGACCTCAAGTAATTCAGAAGCACCCATGTGCGTGGCTGAGAAAAGGGACCCCCTGTTGAGCGACCTTGAAAAAGAGGCCGACAAACAAACCAGCCATTTTGGACCGCGCAAACTTCGCATTACTCTGGAGGACCCATACCAATCAGAGGAATCTCCTTTAGATGACTCATTTCGTCACTATATTAGCCCATTGGCCATGTTAGCTGGTTCTACCACCTGATGGAAGAAGGTGCTACAGAATATAATGGCAATGGCCACTACCTGAGTGAAGAAGGTTATATTATAGAATCAATATGGCCTACACAAAAATCTTTAAACAAAGCCATGGTGCTACAGACAATCATGGCCCACATACACATCTTTTATCGCGGTCTTAGAACCACGCAGGGGTTGGGGAACTGCTCGGGTGCTGCTGGGGTGCTGCTCGGCTCACCGCTCGAGGACAGCCGGCACCGCGGAGACATCGAGGCCCTGCGCGGTCAGCAGAACGCCGCGCTGGAGGCGGCCCTCCGTGCATCGGCGGCCCGGAAGGGGCCAGGGGCCGTGGGGTCTCCTGCCTGCTTTGTACATGGTTGTTGTTGGGAAACATTTGAAGCATTTTTTGCTGATTGTGGTTGAGTGGTTGAAATCCAACCACTTAACTGCTGAAATTTGAGATTTTTTGCTCCCCGAACCCAACCGTGGACCCCATATTACTTGGTGGCTAAAAGGCCATCCGGTTGCTTATCCTTTTGGGCTTGTAGTGAAGTCACCCTTTGCTGAAATGAATATTTTTTGATAATTCCCCTGTTGGGTTTAAAGGGAATCGATTTCACTACATGAAATATGTTTACTTTTTTCCCGGGGTGTTAACCAAGTGGAAGCAAGGTGGACCCCATATGCATCAAGCCCAGTTTATCCAACAAAAAGGCAATCATGTTGACTTCTGAATGTGGACTTCCCGCAACCAACCAGTTGATTGATAGGATGTCCCTGGATTTCCTGGGGAATCACCTAGCAAGCAACCAGTTAATTAATAGGGTGTTGTTGGGTGAAATGTGGGAATCAGACCGCTTTTGGAGGGGCCCAAAACTGAACAACTACACCCCATATTGGCAAAAGGGTTTATTGCTCCATGGCCAACATTAGCGAGCTCAAGGATTTCTGGGGGTAACAACGAGCGAAAGCCATGGCAAAGATCCTTTACTTGGGGATCCCTGGATCCGATTCTTATCGTAGGCTCATGCCTTTTGGTTTTCCTTGTGGTTTCCCAAACCAAAATCCCAAAACGGGTACGCTGAAAAAAGCGGAAGGCCCATATGGCGGTGAGCTTTATTTCAACCACCTCACCAAGACCTCTTGATCTCCACCTCAAAGGTGTCCACTCGCTTCTCCTAATTAGAACTAGTACCCTATTCCTAGTAGGGGTGTAGGTGACAAAAAGATAATGTCATGTAAACAGAGTGGGGGGTGTAGGCTAGTAGGTGACAAAGAGAATATGACATGGTGCTGTAGGTGACGAACATAATGGTGCCATTGTGCTTTTCCATGTTTTTTTTTGGCTCGGAGTGTTTTTTCTTCGGATCCCGCTGGCTGTTCGAATGGTTCTTTGCTTGCTCGGTTTGGGAGTGAACACCTGTCTCGGTGCTTTCTGAATTGGAGGTAACTACTTGGGTATTTCGAAGTGTGTCTGCGCGTGCGTCTGTGTTTTGTTGGATAGGTGTTCCAATCTCAGATCATTGCAAACAATTCGCGCCTCGTCAAAGCAAAGAGAACGCGGACACCCGCAACAAAAATCCGACTCCTTGGCGCGATAAAAAAGGAGAAAACAAAACTCGTTTCTCCCCCCCCCCCCCCAAAAAAAAAAACACACACACAGAAACTCGTTTCTGCCCTCTCAAACGCCTCGTGTTGAACTCCCCCAAAAGCGGCTCCGCTGCGGCGCGAGCGTCTCCCGGATTCGGCGAGGCGCTGCGGGGGGAGCAGTCGGCGCTGCGCTCGGCGCAGGAGGCGCAGGTCCAGGTGGAGCTGCAGGCGGGGTCCGGGTCGAGGTGGAGAAGTCAGGTCCAAAAAGGTTCCAAGATATGGGGGTTGGGTCAAAATTCAGCAAGATATGTGGGCTGGGTCAAAATCAAAGCAGGAAACCGCACTTTGGCTTCATTTACCAGGGTTCCCAAAACGGGTACCTGTTTTTTGACACACAGCCATCTGGGGGTTGATCCATATTCCATTTAGGCGGTGGTCATCCCATGACCTTTGGATCAACCCCCACATGTTCCAGTTCGGCGCGTGGCGTTTTTGTTTGAGGGTAAATGCTTTTTGGAATGGGTTGTCGAAACATAGACTTCCCGAACTCTCCGGTATGCCGTGTCTGTTTTCGAGGGTGCCCGTTTTGGGAACTCAACAGGACTCCACCCGTTTCAGGTGGCCGCAAGGGTACTAGGAAGAGCCTACATGACAGTAAAGTTTGATGGGGAACACCCTCCCAAAGATCTAAACACCTAAACGGTGTTCACCATGGTTGATGACGCCTTTCCTTTGGGTGGCTTTAGGCATAGCAACAGTAGGGTAAGTTCGTGCGCCATGGACACAACATAGACATTGTCTGTCGGCATGAGAGGTGGTCTGTGGGACAACCCAGTCACGAGGGGATTGGAGGGGCATTCGGCCCCTGTTGAGGGAGGGACTGATGAGGGAGGGGGGTTTCTCGCAGCTACTCTCTGGACTTGATGCAAAGCTTGGTGGGGGCAAGTGGTGCAGGCTTATCTCTGGAGGGGTCGAAATTGTCCTCATTTCAGTCATACAAGTTTGTACCACACAAGCGCTCCCATTTGTGGTTCGGTTTGACAAAAAACCAGGGGACCTGCCACAAAACGATACCCTTCAAGCTACAGGGTGTGATCCCTTGCCAGTTCTTGCCTTAGCTGCGCGAGCTCTCCCTGCCGAAGGGTTGGACCTTGGGCTCCGATCCGGCTGTCGCACCTTGCTTTCCTCGCGGCGACTTGGGGGTCCGATAATTTTCCAAAGAGTGGTGCCTGGCCGAACGAAGCCCCGAACGAGACCCCCAGGGCTGGGGCTACAGCTAGGCCAAATGCACCACTTTCCAGGCACTTGCCCAAAGTGCGCTCAAGCTGGAGCTGCCAAGATGTGCTTTGAGTACACGCTTGTACACAAAAATGCGACTGGAGCTGCCAAGCTCGAGCGTCAAGCTGGAGCGACCAAACATGCAGCGGTGCTTGCCTGCTTTCATTGTAAAGTATATTTGTACGGCCTTAGCTGGAAAAAAGACCGATGCATTCAGGTCGGCGAGTCCATGTAGAATTCGGAGTGGTCTCTGCCTGAGGCACGTCAGCACATGTCCCGCGACTTCCGTCCGAAAGGACATAGATCGCACTTCATGAGGGTTTGCGCCCCTTTCCAGTCAGGACAAGGCGGGGGGAAGAAAGAAACAAGGCTTGGGAAGCCCCTCTTCAGCCACGACTGTCCAAGGTTTGGTCGATTTCGATGTTTAGTCCCCGAGAAAATTGTGGTGCTCCCCATGTGCGTGTCAGAAAACACAAGCGCCCCTGCCCGTGAGACTCATGGTGGCTGTTGAGATGGCGCAAGGGAGAGCGTCCTCAAATGTGGGAAAACCCCAACAGTTAGATAAGGACCCAACACACAGGGTTTCCTTCTGGCTTTCCTTACACCATCCCAAACGCAGATTGCTTTTCCAATTTTGGTTGAGCCAAACGGGTCTGTCAACTCTGAGAGGGCAGTGTCCCCAGGGTGCCAGTCTGTTTTTCATATATACAAACTGTGGATGGACGAAATCCCGCACCACTTTGAAACCATGGTTGAAATCATTGTTTGTCGGTATTAACAGGGGACTCGACTCATTCGAGGGTTTCTTAGATGTTGCGAAATGGATTTCGTCCATCCACAGTATATATATATATATATACACAGAAACATATATTTTTTTGGAAACGTCGTTTTTCAAGTATATACATGTATGTATATATATATATAACCATTGTTTTTTAGAAGCGTCCCGACATCAAGTCGCGTTTCATTTGTTCAACTTTTTTGTGGCGCCCCCAGGGGCTCGGTCTTTCTCGCCAAGTCATGTGGAAGCCGCCGCTCTCTCTATTCGTCGCGAGGCCGTGCGCAAGCAGCTGAGCAACTGCATGGAGGCTACGGGTCCCGAGTCTCAGATGTGGTTCGGTGGATCGGATTTGACCATCAAATGGGGATGGTACTAATCCCCCCCCCCAAAAAACAACAACAACAACAACAACAACAACAACAACAACAACAACAACAACAACAACAACAACAACAACAACAACAACAACAACAACAACAACAACAACAACAACAACAACAACAACAACAACAACAACAACAACAACAACAACAACAACAACAACAACAACAACAACAACAACAACAACAACAACAACAACAACAACAACAACAACAACAACAACAACAACAACAACAACAACAACAACAACAACAACAACAACAACAACAACAACAACAACAACAACAACAACAACAACAACAACAACAACAACAACAACAACAACAACAACAACAACAACAACAACAACAACAACAACAACAACAACAACAACAACAACAACAACAACAACAACAACAACAACAACAACAACAACAACAACAACAACAACAACAACAACAACAACAACAACAACAACAACAACAACAACAACAACAACAACAACAACAACAACAACAACAACAACAACAACAACAACAACAACAACAACAACAACAACAACAACAACAACAACAACAACAACAACAACAACAACAACAACAACAACAACAACAACAACAACAACAACAACAACAACAACAACAACAACAACAACAACAACAACAACAACAACAACAACAACAACAACAACAACAACAACAACAACAACAACAACAACAACAACAACAACAACAACAACAACAACAACAACAACAACAACAACAACAACAACAACAACAACAACAACAACAACAACAACAACAACAACAACAACAACAACAACAACAACAACAACAACAACAACAACAACAACAACAACAACAACAACAACAACAACAACAACAACAACAACAACAACAACAACAACAACAACAACAACAACCAACCAACAACAACAACAACAACAACAACAACAACAACAACAACAACAACAACAACAACAACAACAACAACAACAACAACAACAACAACAACAACAACAACAACAACAACAACAACAACAACAACAACAACAACAACAACAACAACAACAACAACAACAACAACAACAACAACAACAACAACAACAACAACAACAACAACAACAACAACAACAACAACAACAACAACAACAACAACAACAACAACAACAACAACAACAACAACAACAACAACAACAACAACAACAACAACAACAACAACAACAACAACAACAACAACAACAACAACAACAACAACAACAACAACAACAACAACAACAACAACAACAACAACAAGAACAAGAACAAGAACAAGAACAAGAACAAGAACAAGAACAAGAACAAGAACAAGAACAAGAACAAGAACAAGAACAAGAACAAGAACAAGAACAAGAACAAGAACAAGAACAAGAACAAGAACAAGAACAAGAACAAGAACAAGAACAAGAACAAGAACAAGAACAAGAACAAGAACAAGAACAAGAACAAGAACAAGAACAAGAACAAGAACAAGAACAAGAACAAGAACAAGAACAAGAACAAGAACAAGAACAAGAACAAGAACAAGAACAAGAACAAGAACAAGAACAAGAACAAGAACAAGAACAAGAACAAGAACAAGAACAAGAACAAGAACAAGAACAAGAACAAGAACAAGAACAAGAACAAGAACAAGAACAAGAACAAGAACAAGAACAAGAACAAGAACAAGAACAAGAACAAGAACAAGAACAAGAACAAGAACAAGAACAAGAACAACAACAACAACAACAACAACAACAACAACAACAACAACAACAACAACAACAACAACAACAACAACAACAACAACAACAACAACAACAACAACAACAACAACACAATCTTGTGTTTTTTTAAAGGGAAACCACAACAGGGGTCATTATTTTGACGGTTTCTGGGTTGTCAAAGTCAGAAACTTTAACCCACCACTTAGGGGGTGACTTTGACCATGGTAAAATAATGAGGCCAGCACAAGGAACACCAGAAGTCTTGACGCACCTTAAATGCTTTCGGAAGATTGCAGCAAGAAACCCATGAAACCTAAATGGACATCTCCGTCAGCGAACTGATGGGCCGCGGCCTTCTACATCCAAGGTGAGAATCTGAGTGAACGGCCTCCATTCAGCCCGCGGGCGACGAAGCCAGACAAACTGGAATGGCTTTCCCCTACCTGTCTACTGTGGATGCGAACAAATTCTAAACCAGTTGGGATTGGTGGTTTACTAGGTCGCCCAGTGGTGCCCTTTTACCCGCTTTTTGGGGAGGGTTGCCCTACTAAAGTAGACTACAGAAAAAAAGTTGGTACCCTTATTCTAACCTCTCCACTGGAGGACCTAGATGTAACCTGTATTCCGACAGTTTCATCCATCCCAACTTTTGCCTGGCGGGGAAATCCTTCAACTTCGGCTCCCACACCTGTGGATGGTTTGCCCCTATTTTGTGGCTCTCCACAAGGCGGTGTCTTCTGTTTGAGGATGTCACTTGTTGGGTGGCCTCAAAGGAAAACCCGGTTAGTGGCCTTTGCGTCATTGCCATTGTCCGCTTTTGGCCCTATTTTGAAATCGGGACTGGAATTACCCGCTGCTTTGAGCCCCGATGAATATCTCACTTTGCTTCGCGGAGTTTTGGGGCCCAGGAGCCCTGGAGCTCTGCGCCAGGCCTTGTCCTCGGTTCCTTCGCAGCCCCTGCCATCGAGCTCAGATGACGGCGATGTGCCGAGCTTAGCTTTCTGGCGTTAACCAAGGGTTATTCCAAGGGTTGCTCTTTGACGTGCCCCATTGACCCTGTGACTTGGTATTGTTTGTTTGTATATTTGTTTGTATTTTTGCTTGTCTGCCTGTTTGTCTGCCTGCTTGTCTGCCTGGCTGTCTGCTTACATACCTGGCTGTCTGTCTGTCTGTCCGTCCGTCTGTCTGTCTGTCTGTCTATCCGTCTGTCCGTCTGTCCGTCTGTCTGTCCGTCTGTGCGTCTGTCCGTCTGTCCATCTGTCCGTCTGTCTCTGTCTGTGATCTGAGCTGGCTTCCGTTCCATTTCTGAAAATTGTCAAAAACATTGCTGACCTTTTCCGGCTTCCGTTTTTGAAAACGCTAGCAGAGCACTCCTAAGTTTTGATGGTTGATGCCTCTTAGAGGGCCGCCGAACTTCTCTCCGATTCGTCACAAGAAGATGGCAACACAGATACGAATAATGCCTGGAGTGAGGGAGTCTCGAAAGAGTTTTTACCAAAGGTGGTTTCTCAAGTAATATAATTTCCTCTCTTTCCTCTGCTTCCTCTTTCCTTGGTTCCCATTGTGTTGGGATTTTAGGATCAGATCCTGCCCCCATTTTGAAACAATCTGTTTAGTCGCTCATCGCTCTCTTTTGGTGCGAGTTCCCTAGACATTGTCAACAACATCGAAGCCAGCTCGAGGAATCTCGTTCTCTCGAGCCAATGGCTTGTTTGTGACCTTCGACGTTGAGTTTCCTGGGTTGTAGGCCTGTTTCTTGTACCAAAAAAAGGGCCTGGTATTTTTTTGAGGGTACATGTTTGGGGGTAGTTTTAGGGAACCAATCCGTGTTAGGTCCCGGTCCAAATCCCTGCTTCACATTGGGTGGAACCCCCCCCTTTTGGGGGTTGGTTCAAGGGAAAACCAAAGGAACATCGACGCTCACACATGGATATGTCTTCTGCTCCAAATATTTAAATGGACACCAAAGGAAAACCGAAATTGATTTTTTTGGGGTCCCTCAAGAAAACAACCTCCAATTTCTGGTTCCCAACCCATTCAAGGCCAGCCACATTTTGGGGGCTCCCTTCCCTTTTTTCCCTTTTTTCCTTTTTTTTTTGGTTGGTGGGGGGGGGGGGAAAACGAAAGAGCATCGAGCCCCCCCCCATTTTTGGTTCCAATGGGAAGGCCGGATGTGTTTTGAAACCAACCCCGACGAACTCCCGGGAGCTGCGAAATCCCCACATGGCTTCAGGAGCTGCGGGACGGCTTCTTGGAGCTGCAGGAGGAGTGTGGCCGCCTGGGCGAGAGGCCGTCGGGGCTTGGCTTGGGCTCCTTTGGAAGGTTGGGCGCGTCATTTTTCTTTCTGCGGGTGCCACGAAAGGGAAAGGCAAAAGGCGAACCGCAACTTTTGGGGGGATCCCCTCAAAGCCAAGCACACACCCGACTCTGGCCAAAAGGAAGCCTGATTTAGGGGTTTTAAACAGGCAACCAGTTTTGGTTCTGGAAGATTTTGAAGTTTTGGGGAGACGGTGGGGTGAGTCCAAAGAAAGTGTCAAATGGGAGGTGCCCTGTTAATATCCCTTCTTATTCAGCTTTTTTTTCTTTCTTTCTTTTTTTTCTCCGTCTGTGCCAACTGCTCTTTTCTGTAAGACGCTTTCCGGCTCGCTTCGCTTGGTTTCCAATCAATACCTGAAACCTCGAGGTGGCGCTTAGAAGCCATCCTGGTACTCCCGGGGGAGCTCTGGGCTTGTCTGAAGTCACGTGGCCATGGGTCATAACCTATGGCGAGCAATTTTTTTGGGGGGATGAAGACCCATTTGAAGCCTATTTTTGATGTTCACCAGGTGGAAACAGGGCTTTGACCCACAGCCACTTTGGTTTTGGTTCTTTTGAGACCTAATGCTACACCCGGATCTAAGTAGAAGCCCTGTTTGATTTTGATCGGGGGGTGTCCAATTCCTTTTAGTGGGGATTCAGTCCACATTTGGAGGGAACACCCCAATAATGGGACGGGTTTATTACTCCTGGGTCAACATTAGAAACATTGGGGTTCCCATCCCCTCTGGTGCAGGGAGCCCCAAAGGATAGATCAGGTTGCAATAAGGCCCACTCTCAAGCAGGGGAAGGTCTTCCCTCGCAGGCTGGGCGAGGATGTGGCGGAGCTGCGTGCGCAGCTCGCGGAAGGACTGGCGGAGGCGTCGACTGGTGGTCGTTTCGCTGATCGAGACAGCCGGGACGAACGGAATTGACAATTGCCGGGTGAAGCATCACAAACTTTTGGGCGCGTCACTTGGGTATCTTTTACGTTTTCAATGTGTTTGGATAAAAACCGGTGAAAAGCCACGTGCCTTGACCAAAGTGTTGCGTCCAGGCGGGGGAGTGTTCTGGGGAGAAAAGCAAAAAGAGAACACATTGAGCGCTGTCGTCCGGGCTCTAAGCTGGTGGGGCGGAGTCCCTCAAGCATGAACCAGCAGCAACAAAAACCACCACATGTACTCATGCTAAGTGTGCCGCCGCCGGGTTGCGGAAGCGGACCTTCCTTCTGTGGATCCATACATGATTGCTAAAGTTATTCGCGGGACCCTGACAGCACGGTCCCTCCAAAGTTTTTCTCACTCTGGGTTTCAACATATGGCCGTGGGTCAAAACCCTGTTTTCCCCTCATGAACATCAAGATAGGCGGCAAATGGATGTTCATCCACCCAAAATGGAGCCATAGGTCATGCCCCATGGCCATGTGCCCCCGTTTTTTTTTCCAATTGGGCAATGCACTCAAGTCAGGTTCGCCCTCTGCTGAGCCATCGCCAGGTGAGGACGGCTCAAGCCCGCCAGGGGGGAGATTTGCAGGCCATCTGGGCATGCGAGCCGGGCATGCCATGCGCCCTGGCGAGTGCGTTGATCACTCCGGGGTTTATCCAACCAATTCTGTGATACTTTTGGGAATCTTTTTGCTTTGAAAAGGGGAGTTCGTCTTTGGGAATCCCTTTTTGGTGTATCACGGAAGTGGATTCCATTGCAACCACAGCCCTGTGCACAAGACTCGGGAAGTACCTTGTGTTTGAATGCGGGGGAAAGCTCTCCTTTTTTGATCGTGCTTTTGCTCCAGACGGGCGACGAATGACGTGTGACACACGAGAGTCTCACAACGCTCGAACCAAAGCTCTTAAAAACCCTAAACCGCAAAGCCTACGCCACAACCTAACCCTAAACCGAGAAAACCCTAACCCGCAAAGCCTCCACCAAACCCTAAATCGTTTCTCTACAACAAATCCAAATCCAAGCCCCAAACCCCAAACCGTGTTGACCCTAAAAGGAAACCTGAACCCCCAACTGTGATGGTCCTAGACCCGAAACCGAAACCTAAACCCTAAAGCCAAAACCTTGCACCAAACACGAATCTGTGTCGACTCTGGAAAGCCTCAACCCTAAACCGTGATTCTAGGGGTACCTTCCCCATTCTTTCCAGGGATCCTTCTTTCCAGAACACCTCCGGACACCGAGGGAAAACGGATCCGGTGTTTGGAAAGAACGATGGTTGAGAAGCATTGAACAGGAATCAACCCCTAAACCGCGATGTCGTAAACCCCAAGGCCTTCCCACCCTCCGTCTTGAGACCTAAGCTGAAACCCGAAGGAGCAAGAGTGGAGCCCGACTTTCGCATGCGCCCACTGAGCCCCACTGGATGTGTTCGAAGACGAGCCACAACTGGTGCTCGAAACTGAACAACCGGGCCGACTTTCAGTCCAATCTGGAAAACTGAGGGTCGTAGGGCCCAGGGCTGGCACAGCATGTCTTGGCAGTACTGTAGAAAACCATTGGTTGCCTAAGTGTCCGTCATAGGGGGGGGGGAATTCAGTTTGCCCGAGAATTCGGACAATGGGCGGGGGGGGAGGTCGGAAAATTGCCTGGCACATTCTCACAGGATCGATGCACAATTCCCCTATTTGGGTTTAGTCATCCCCTTTACTTGCCCAAGTCAAGAGAAGTGTGCCATCTACTTTCACCCTAGTGTAACCTTCTTTTAAAAAATACATGAAATAAAATAGGCAAGCACGTGGTTGCTTTTGTTGTAATCATTGCCCGATTGAGTGGGGTGCTCAGCCGCAACCGTCAAACTGGCTCCTTGGGCATCCCGCGTAGTCAGCGAACACTCTTCTGACTCACCATCCGACGCCCCTTGCGTGGAGTGATCTTGCGATGATGTCACCTGCGGATCATGGGGCGTTCTGTTTGCGTGCTTTGGGCAAACACGAGAAAATCAACTCCGCATACTGTGAAGCGCAGAGAGGTCGTTTTTGAGTTTGGTGTGAAGCCAGTTTTGCCACGTGAAAGCTGATCCAACATGGTCAAGACCTCACTAGCACTTCTAGTTGGTGAAGGTGCTCGTTTGATATTTTTCAATGATTTTAGAGGGACATGGCCCTGACTGCCACAAATGTTCTAGTCTTAGCGTTTTTTTCCGCCCTTGCCACGCATCATCTTTGTCTTCGAGAAGCCCACAAGCTTTCCGCCTCCAAAGTATTGCGTGCGGCTTAGCCGGTGGACTGGGGGTTTTCTGGGGCCTTCCAGTTGCGCTTGGAGGGATGTATTGAGGTTAAAACAAAGTTTTCCGCAAATTGCGCTTAGCAGTTTGTGACCCTGACCCCCCTCAATCTCTGACTCGCAAACCAAGAACGCAATCTCGTCCCTTCGCGTTTCTTGGCCAAAGGAGAACACTGTGCCCACGGATAACTCGTGGGAGGAGGACGCATCTTTTCCTATCCGATTTTTGCAGCACTCCCCCCCCCCAGGCCATGCGAGATCATGCGAGTCTGAGGGAGCGTAGCACTCGCCGGGCCGCGTCCGCGTCCTCGCTTGCGCAGATCCTGCGCAGCACCTGGGACTCGCGCTGGAAGGAGATCAAGGAGCTTCAATTCATGGGGGGGCCTCTCCGGAAGTTGGGCTTTCCCCCGGAGGTGTTTTTCTTTCTTCATTTTTCCTTTTGTGTGGTTGTTTCTTTTTCTCCAAGTTGGGGAAGGTTTTTTTTTTTGCATTATTTGTTGCCTCTCAGACAAAGTGTTTTTGTTGCTGTTGTTGTTTCTTTTTCTGGGGAAGGTTTTGTTTTGTGTTTTCTGTTTCCTCCATGTCCCCTTTTTTAGGTGGCTCCAACAGTGGCGCTCGTTTAGTTCAATGGACACAGGCCCTTGATCAACTGTCGGGGAAGTGACTTCCGCTGGGCCTCCAAATGGGTAGCATGGCTTTTTGGGAGCCGTGCGAGAGAGAGGCCCTAATGGAAACACTTCTTTTTGTGGGTCCAAAGACATTTTGTTTGACACCCGCATTCAAATTTAGATCACCTGTTGGAATACCAGAGGGAACTTATCAAGTCCACAGTATTGGGAGGGTTTCATCCATCTCGTTTTGTGTGGGATTTTGAAGCAATTCAAGATGGGAGGCAAGCCGTCGATGGCGCTTTTTATCAGGGAGCCATGTTGCTTCCTTCGATTTTCCTTCAAACCAACCCACAGTGGATCTCATCAGTCCTGCACAAATGTCGCCCCAGGAGAGTCAAGAGACCCACGAGGCTTGCGGTTCAGGTGTGCGCAGAAGCTGTTACTTGGGGTCAAGACCTTGGTGTCCCTTGGCTGTTGCTGCCCTTGTTGAGAAAGGG
>CAUJNA010003246.1:162142-237142 GCA_963377175.1 Effrenium voratum
TAAAGGGCTGGGGTTACGCGGGTTTAGTCTTTGTTTCCATTTAAGGGGCCATTGTGGGTACAACGTTTTGAGCCACAGCCAGTTGTTCATGCCCAGATCATGTTGGTATTTGACTCTGGTGTGCGGCGTGGCAACAGCCTCCTATATCCTCCTGTGGCGTCGAGCAAAGGGAAACCTGTCTCGCGACGCGGAGGTTGCACAGCAGGGGGAGGCGCAGTGGAGCTTTTTGTGGGGCCAGCCGTGCCCAAGCGCATACCAACTAGAAATCCACCAGGAGCAGCACCATGGGGATGTTTGCCGGATGAAAGATGCCAGCTTCGTATGCCCTTATGGCTGCCAGAGACAGAGGCGGGCACCTTGGTGCGCGCTCAGGGCCAAGGTCAAGTGCAAGGCTGACTTAGCGCTTGCGCGATTTCGGGAGGGACTCTTGCCCTCACAGACCCCTGGACGAATTCATACCTTTTATGAGCCTGCCTGGAATGGTGGTGACACAACCGGCACTTTGGCAGGTTGGAAGAAGGCATGGACAGATGCTGGCTGGGAGACGCGTGTGTTGACCGTAGAGGATGCGAAGCAGTCTCCAGAGTTCGAGAACGTCAACCGGCGCATCGACCGCATTCCCCGCGGCGGCAATGCGGAGTACGAGAGGCTGTGCTACCTACGCTACTTGGCGATGAGTGCGGCCGGAGGAGGATGGATGTCCGACATGGATACTGTGCCAACTCGCTTGTCCCCAGACATTGGCTTGCCCAATCATGGGGCATTTACTGTATATGCTAACTTTATACCTGCCCTGGTGTCTGGCAATTCTACGGAATACCTTAAAATGGCGCTCACTTTGACTGACCTGGGCCTTGAGCAGATGGGGCACAAACGCTTGTACAGCGATATGTTCGCCCTGAAGGATTTGCAGTCCCGCTTGCCAGATGCTTACGTCCCCTTCCAGATGGTTGCTGCCATTGAAGACCTCGTGCCTGGTCATTGGTCGGAGGACAATCTGCAATGCGAACGACTGCTCACCTTCTCCTTTGCAATCCATTTGTCTCACGAAGCTTTTCTGATTTGGAATATGTCGATCGACCGCCGAGGGGATGTGATGGCTGAAGCGAGGCGGCACTGGAAAGTATGCAGGGACCAACAGAGCCTCCAAGAGGCTGCTGTGAATTTTACGTGACACTTACCGACAGGGCGAAAGAGAGCTTGCTCTCACTCGCGGGAGTTGGCTGGACATCCGAGTCTCTTGCAAGTGATGCAGGGACATGGCAATGTCAAGACACCCCCACGCCTGGGAGCTAAGTGTGGGGTGTTGAACAATCAAGTATGGTCCATCCCTTTTTGGTGCGATCTACGGGAAATTATACCAGTCTATTTAGAACACAGATGTGGTTGGTCCTTACCACGCTTCACAGAGTTGCTGCACTACGTTTCCAGACAAGGAAGCAAGCTGCGAGCTCCACAGCTATACTTAGCCATAAAACCAACGTCAATCAGCATTTGGTTACTTGAGACTACCATCACCTGACTAAACATGTGTGGCGGGCCCAGGGGGACTTGCATTTTTATCGCTCGGGTGTTTCCATACGGTGGATGGACGAAATCCTGCACCATATAAGAAACCCTGGTGTCTGATGGTTCCCCTGCAAGAATGGTTCAACCTTGGTTTCAAACTGGTGCGAAATGGATTTTGCAACCATCCACAGTACTGGGGTCATTATTTTGATGGTTTCTGGTGGTTATCAAAGTCAGAAAATAGGGTTGTTTCCCTTTAACCCACCACTTAGGGGGTGACTTTGATCATGGTAAAATAATGAAGCCTGCTTGGCAACTGTGAGTTTTGGTTCGGGGCACCTCGCCCCTCCGACCCACATTTCGCTTGTTTGGACCATGGCACAGGTGTCCTTTGCTGGCAAAGGGAAACCCAAGGGGAGCCACTGATTTGGGAAAGGATTGGGCTTCCCTTGCCGCCAGCTCTTCATTCCTCCCCCCAAAATCTCGGGGGGGGCGGGGGGTCGGCGGTTGGACAACGAGGAAACAAATTTAGCCGCGGGGGCTGCGACAGCCAGCCCCAAACCGCCCAACCGCACCGCCAAACCGACCCCAAAAGACGCCCCGAAGGCTTCGGCCCGGCGTCGGGTTGCTCCCGAGGCGCTGCTGCAGCGCCACGAGGGCCATGCGGCGGAGGTGCAGAGCAGGCGCCGAAGCCGGCGAGGGAGCGAGGGCGAGTGAGGGCATGGATGGAAGGAGCGGTTGGAAGGGCCAAGGCCATTGCAAGGCTTGGTGGGTTGGTGGGTTAGTCGGTTGGTGGGTTGGTGGGTTGGTGGGTTGGTGGGTTGGTGGGTTAGTGGGTTGGTGGGTTGGTTGGTTGGTTGGTTGGTTGGTTGGTTGGTTGGTTGGTTGGTTGGTTGGTTGCTTGCTTGCTTGCTTGCTTGCTTGCTTGGTTGGTTGGTTGGTTGGTGGGTTGGTGGGTTGGTGGGTTGGTGGGTTGGTGGGTTGGTGGGTTGGTGGGTTGGTGGGTTGGTGGGTTGGTGGGTTGGTTGGTTGGTTGGTTGCTTGCTTGCTTGCTTGGTTGGTGGGTTGGTGGGTTGGTGGGTTGGTGGGTTGGTGGGTTAGTGGGTTGGTGGGTTGGTGGGTTGGTTGGTTGGGTGGTTGCTTGCTTGCTTGCTTGCTTGCTTGCTTGCTTGGTTGGTTGGCGGGTTGGCGGGTTGGCGGGTTGGTGGGTTGGTGGGTCAGTGGGTTGGTGGGTTGGTTGGTTGGTTGGTTGGTTGCTTGCTTGCTTGCTTGGTTGGCGGGTTGGCGGGTTGGCGGGTTGGCGGGTTGGCGGGTTGGTGGGTTGGTGGGTTGGAGGGTTGGTGGGTTGGTGGGTTGGTGGGTTGGTGGGTTGGTGGGTTGGTGGGTTGGTGGGTTGGTGGGTGGGTTGGTTGGTTGGTTGGTTGGTTGGTTGGTTGGTTGGTTGGTTGGTTGGTTGGTTGGTTGGTTGGTTGGTTGGTTGGTTGGTTGTTGGTTGTTGGTTGTTGGTTGTTGGTTGGTTGGGGTTTGGCGTTGGCGGGTTGGCGTTGGTTGGTTGGTTTGGTGGGTTGGAGGGTTGGTTTGGTTTGGTGGGTTGGTGGGTTGGTGGGTTGGTGGGTTGGTGGGTTGGTGGGTGGGTTGGTTGGTTGGTTGGTTGGTTGGTTGGTTGGTTGGTTGGTTGGTTGGTTGGTTGGTTGGTTGGTTGGTTGGTTGGTTGGTGTTGGTTCGTTGGTTCGTTGGTTCGTTGGTTCAATGGTTCGTTGGTTCGTTGGTTCGTTGTTTCGTTGGCTCGTTGGTTGGTTGGTTCGTTGGTTGGTTGGTTCGTTGGTTGGTTGGTTGGTTGGTGGGTTGGTTGGCTGGTTGGCTGGTTGGCTGGTTGGCTGGTTGGCTGGTTGGCTGGTTGGCTGGTTGGCTGGTTGGCTGGTTGGCTGGTTGGCTGGCTGGCTGGCTGGTTGGTTGGTTGGTTGGTTGGTTGGTTGGTTGGTTGGTTGGTTGGTTGGTTGGTGGGTTGGTTGGTTGGTGGGTTGGTTGGTTGGTTGGTTGGTTGGGAGGTTGGTTGGTTGGTTGGTGGGTTAGTTGGTTGTTGGTTGGTGGGTTGGTTGGTTGGTTCGTTGGTTTGTTGCTTCGTTGGTTTGTGGCTGAGTGCGGTTTGATGCCGCGTCATGACATGTGACACAACTCGCAAGCCGAAGCAGAGAGAGAGAGAGAGAGAGAGAGAGAGAGATGGTTCGTTGGTTCGTTGGTTGTTGGTTGGTGGACGGGTGGGTTGGTTTGTTGGCTGGCTGTCTTTCCAGATGCCAAGCCAAACTCGTCCTTTTCAGACGGAAAATGCACGGCACTCACAATGGGGTTCACGGGGCTGCCGTAGATTTTGCAAGGAAAGGGTAACAGAAGGGTAACCCTTGGATTTGCCGCAGTTTATCATGGTATTTGTGGAGGTTCACAAGGGACTCCAATGCCAGACGCTGGCCGAAGGGCTGAAAACTCTTTCCGGAGTCTTTGAGACCCCAAACCCGAAGCGCCAAGGAGCCACTGGACTTTGGGCGTTCCACCCGACAAAATCGCCGGGATGCGGATTCGGCAGGCTGGGGATGCAGAGCCGAGAGATCCAGGCACGGAGCCTTAGGGGAAGGGCGAGGAGGGGAAGGCGTGTGCTTGGAATTTTTTCCCGCCACCGGTTGTCAGGCTGGTTACGTTTTGGGTGCCCCCCAACTTTTGGGGATGCCTTTGAGGAGACCGGAAGGTGAACCATCCATGTAAAGGGCTCGCCATTTGGAGACAACGCCTGGGCTACGCCAGGGATGTTGACCCAGGAATCACTCAATCTAAAACAGTGGCGGTTGCTTCAAAAGGCATACGAGGACCGGAATCAAGCAATCTCCTAAGGTGCATTTCACTCGCCCTATGGGTCAAAGTCCGCTTCTTTAGACCCCTTGTCTAAGCTCGCTTTAAGCATGGGAGTGCTCCTTCTTCGGCGTTTAACAAGTACAAAAAGGGCCTCAGGCGTGACATCCCCATCTCGGGACCGCTGGCATGCGTTGCTTTTATGCGTTGCTTTCCTTTCAGAGATGTATCTTTTCAGTAGCCCAACAGTGCAAGCTGCGACCCAATCGCCCCCTGGCTCTTGGAGTCTTGAGACGGCTGATTGTGTAAACATCGGGTGTCTTGTTTGAGGGTGCCTGTTTGCGGGTGGTTTAAAGGGGATCCTTTTGGAAGCAACCCTATTTCAGGTGTTCCCCCTATAAGACACAGCCAAAGGGCAAGCAAGCCACCATAGTTCAGCTCATTCCATACCCTACTTGTTCAACATTTGTTTTCTTTGCCTTTTTCCCCATGGAGGTTGAGCTACTTGCCACACGGGACAAAGCTCAACCCAAAGGAAGCGTGGTTGGTCTCCAGCGCCACGCAAAAATGGGGGGGGGGGGGGGCTTGGGGGATCCCGCGATGTGAGGACGCGAGTCCGGGAACAGGAAAGGCAAAGCGCGCAACCAGCTGTTGGTGCCCTCAAATCACAGCACACATGGAGTTGGGGGTTTGCCATTCTTGACAGCTATTTGGTTGGGTCTTTAGACTTTTTAACTTTTCGGTTGAAATCAAGGGTTTTCCACCAAACCCCCCAGGAGGTTAAAAACTGGTTGCAGGGGGGTCCTTGCAGCCAAGCATTTTGATACTAGGGTTCGACGGCGGCAGTGGTCAAGCCGCCGCGCACCTTGACGAAGGCCTCAGCTGTTGTGGGGTTCCAGGGGAGGTTCGCCGGATCCCCCCCAACAATTTTTCAGAGCAGGTCGGCTGGACTCGGGTGGACTCGGCTGGAATTTATGGGAACCGTTCAGGGCAGGAAAGAAGTCCACATGTTTGCTGACAACTGTTCAGAGCCGCCCAGAAAAGACACAGACAGTCTCTCTCATCTTCCATAGACTCCCAGAAAAAGTCCACCGTTTGTCGCCCATCTTTTTCAGATGCAGCTGTGGCTGACTCTTCGGCAGGAGATGCAGCGCCAGCTGTTGGACGTGTTGCGGGACCTGAGCGCCGTGCGGCGCCTGTCCCTGGAGGCGCTCAACGCCTCCGAGTCGGACCAGGATCCCTTCAGCGTGATCTTGTTTTGAAGTATAATATAATAGCAGCACTACTTTTTGAGTTCTTCCGTTCCCCCCCCCCTGTGAGCTTTTTAGTTTTTCATGTGTTTGTTTCTGTTCTTTTCGTGGGCCGCGAAAACCAAGTTTGCTCAGGTGGCAAGGGTTGGAGAGTTCCATGGGCATGGCTCGCTTTGAGGCTCCTTTGCTCAGACAAAACCCATGTATCCTACTAAGGACCCGTTTGAAATTCATTTTCCCCTTGGTCAGGGCTCATGCGGTTTTTCCAACGTCAGACCGATCGTTTCTTGCCTCCCATATGGGTGTGGCTCAAAATTAAACGGGGGGGGGGGGGGGGCAAACCGCAGGCTTTGGTCCATGTTTCCACTTACCGATCGGGTTCCATTTCGGAATTCCGGTCTTTTGAGCCGCAGCAAATTTTGTTTACCTCATCGAAGAACGTCAACTGATGCGAAGCTGCCAGGTAGAAGATCTACGGCAGGACAGGCCTTTCGTGTATTTGGTTTGCTTCGCCCGAGCCTTGGGTGAGAGATGGCAGACCCGTTTCGGTCATCCCGGATATCCCCCTAACCCGTTCGTTGGCCCAAAAACCCACGCCTGGCTGTGGGTCAAGACCTTTTATTTCCTGGTGAACACCAAAATGGGTGGCAAATGGATGTTCATCCACCCCAAAATGGAGCCATAGGTTTATTCCCCACACGCTGATCGCTTGGGATGGATGAAGCCCCGCGATTTAAATACGGGGATAAACCGCCCAAAGGGCGCGAAGCGGACTGCGCACATCCAGAGCAGGCCCCAGTCCTCAGCTAAGACGAAGATCGCGCAAAGACCATTCGGGGGCTTCAAACTAGCGGTTCACCCTGTGAAGAACACGTTCTGATTGTTCCCATTTGGGAGTTGTGTGATTTGGGTCCGAAAACACACAAAGACGCCCGACGATGGTGAGTTTTCGCTTCAAGCGTGGAAACATCTAGCTCTTTGGTACTTTTGACGCAGCCTTAAATGGCCCGCTATGGGTGTGTAACAGCATATACAACAAATAAGTCTTAACGGCCAAATCCAGCTCTCAAGCGGCGGGGTTTATTGAGAACTCCTGCGCGTGCCTGACAAAAACGCAGGACCGGCGGGAGCTGGTGAACATGATCGAGGACGAGCGCAAGCGGGACGCAGGACGCGAGAAGTTATGTTTGCTTGGCGGGTGTATCTTTGAGCCGACGCCCGAGCCGAGACCCATCGCATCCTGCGCAGCCAGTGGCACGGAAGAGCTGGGGATGCATTCGGGATGGCAAAATGAGAGGTATCATGGGAGGCGCAAAACCGTGGGGCCAAGGGAACCAAGCAGTTGGGGTCACCCATTCACTTTGTAAGGGATTGGCCGCTGACCACCCATCCAAAAGCAGAATTTTCCAAAGCCGAGAAAGGACGATCCCATTGGTGGCATTGTTTGTTTGCTTCCGTGGCGCAGGAGAGTGGAGCATCTTCAAGGCAGGAAGTGTGTCTTGAGTACATAATTGTGGATCCTTGCGTGTGTGCATTGAGTCCCGGACAGATTCTAGCCTGAGTTGTTTGTGTTCGTGCGTGTGCGTGTGCGTGTGCGTGTGCATGTGTGTGTGTGCGTGTGCCCTTGGGAGCCTTGAGGGGACGTTGGGTCTTTGGGACCGGTTTGCAGACGGGTCCAAACCGTGCTGGTGGCCTGTAGGGGGTCTACTGCCCGATTAATATGTTTGTTTAATACTCATATAAATATATACATCGTGATAGCAGTAATGATAACAGTTTACATAACATGTAATTATGATAATAGTAATAATCATAACACGATTAGCAATGAGCATAATGTAATAGTCATAATATTCGTGATAATAATCATAGCAGCAAAACCAATGACATAATAATCAGCATGATAATCATCGTACCAATTTACTCATAATCATTGTGCTGCCTGTCGGCCATTTCGAGCAAGGGGAAGGGATAACTCAGAAGAAAGACGCAAGCTGGAGAAAGCGATGCCGGGGCTCCGAGCAGTGCAGGCGGCAGTATAAAGTGGGTGCACTTCGGTCCGGCCGCGCATGCGTCGCAAGGGATAGGGAGTGTGCGGCTTGGGCCTAAGGCCCCAAGAACTAGGCACCGGCGTTAGGAGCGCGCAAGAGCGAGGAGCAGCGCCATCCGACCTCTCAAAACCATGCAGCTTTGCACTGAAGCTGTCCCTATTGGCTGTGCGCAGCTTTCGGTGTCACTTTTCAGCTTTTGGAGCCACTTTGCAACCTGCGAGCAGAGTTGAGCGGGTGCACTTGAGGAGGCGCGCCGTTTGTGTCGGAACACGCGGCCGCACTAATTTCGAAAGAGAGCCAGTTGCGGTTTTGCTTGGAAGCATTGTGTGAATCGCGTGGCAACTCGCCCCGCCAAACAGGTTAGTCAGCGCAAAGCTTAGTCGGGCTTCTTAAAAGATACATTTTCCCCCTTTATTGAAACATGGCTTTTTCAACACCAAAATAAAGGGATGCCACCATTTGCAAGTTGCAATGTTCAGGTGTAAAATGCATCCGGATCCTTGTATAATGTAAGGATCCCTGTGTAAGGATCCCTGCTTCATCGGGCGGCTTTGTTTTGGTACCGGGGGCCCTGGTTTCACCGGGGAAGCCACGCCCAGAAGCCCCCGGCGCGAGGCCTTCGGGGGCTGCAAGGCGCCCTCGGAGACGGCCCCCAGCCGGGTGGAGGAGAGGGACCCAGTGGCGAGGAAGCGGAGACGAAGCAGTCGAAGCAAGCGTATGGCGCCAAGAACAAAGAAATCAAAAAACTGACAACAAGCAAACACAAAGAAGCAACGGCAGCAGGCAAAGGTGCGGAACAAGAGCAAAAACAGCAAGTACAGCGCACAAGTAGACACACAACGCAGACAACAAACCCAAACACACGCACACAGCCACAAACACAAAAACGAACAACACGAGCAGGTCGTTCGCTCACGCACAGGCCTGCGCCAAATTTGCCTCAAGCGACCATAGAGCTATGGCCAGGGGGGCAGTGGAAGGTTTGGTTGTGAACGCCCTGGTTTTTCGATTGCCCTTTGCGATGTCCACAACAGCATATGTCCACTGGCGCTTACATGGGTGTGCGGTTTTTGGGACATCACGTTTTGGTTGATAAAGGCAAACCAAACGGAACCCAGCAAGTTCTGCGGGCGGGTGCGCTGAAAAAGATGGTGAAACTGCAAGGTCTTGGTTTCGTTTTTCACAGGGCCGTTCAAAGGGCCGAATGGGAACTACCTAAAAGGAAGCCAGTTTCTTAAACCGAGATCCAGTTCGGGGATCGAGATTCCCCTTAAAGGACAGACCCACTTGGAGTAGCACCCTTGACATCCCGATGGTTCGGCTACCTGGTTTCACAAAGGCTAAAGCAAGGACTGCAACACTTTATAATCATCTTAGTAGAGCCAAAAACCAATGGGTGAAACGAGCGCTGTTCATTTGGGCAATATGTTAAGAACACCTTTTTGGATAGAAAAGGGAACCCCAGAACAGATCATTTTCCCAAGGAGACACACCCAAACGGTGTGTCAAAATCACCGAGTCATTTTCGCTTTGGCTCGTTTTCGCGTGTGAGCCAGGACCCAGTGCAACGCCATCCTCCTCCAGTGACGGTGGAGGCCCTGTTTTGGATAGACTCCGTTGAACAGGTCTCGGGAACTGAGCGCGTCCCTCCAACTCGATTTTTGGGTCACCAGTTTGGAGTGCGGCATTTTGGCCAGTGGCAGCTGATGTGGTTTCCTGCTGCCCTGATCACGAACCCCGAGTCAAAACCCGACAGAGCTCCCCCAAACAGCAGGCCATGCATCCCGATCCTTTATGGCTCAACCTGTGAATCAGCCTTTTTATCATTTTTGTGTGTGCCAGGAAAGCATAAAACAAGGTGACCTGGTTCTGGGAAGAGACAGCTCCTTGGGCCTCAGCCTGAAAGGCGCATGAAGGACGTTTGAAGGTGATATGATACATATCAGTTTTGCATCTTTCTATCTTGTTCTCTGCCATATTCTGTTCTCCAATGCTTACAGCTGTCTTAATCCTAGCCCTTCCTTACTTCTTTTCTCTTGGCTGCCAAGTGATGCAGCGAGCAGAAGGAAGAGAGGAACATGTCATGGTTTCTTTTATCCATTTTGTGGACACACCTTTCGAATGTCATTGGATTTTTATGACTTCATGTGTTTATAGATCTTGTCTTCAGTTTTCGCGTTTGCAATCATCGGCACGCATGACAAGCATTGAATGGGGTTCCTCTTTTGGATGGTGCTGTTTTTCATTGTCTCCCTCTTAGAACCAGCCAGACAGATCCAGAAAGCCAAACATTTGCTAAGGCACATGGGTCGAGTGGTCCCCCACTAGAACTCAACCATTGAGTAGGGTAACCCCTGTTCGGATGGTGTCTGTAAGGGGACCCCACAAAGAAACGACACCCATTTGCTCGTAGCACGGGCTTTCTGGATGGTAAAGGGGAAGCCCGAAGCCCAGAAACCACATGGCTGTGGGTCAAAACCGTTTTGGTACCGTTCACCACTCATTTTAGTCTATTTTAGTGGGGTTTGGGATGTTGACTGGGGGTACGGGATTTTGACCCATGGCCACATGTTGAAGGCGTGGGGAAACCAAGCATATGTTTAGGGGAAGCCAAGAAACAAAACAAGTCTTATTCCCCAACCGCTGGAGGTTTTGGGGTCTCTGTCCAAATCGGACACCAAACAGTCCGCTTCCTTCCTTCTTGGCGGTTGGATTGGTGGCTTGGTGGTGCTCCGGAGGGTTTCCCATTTACCCTCAAGAATGGGTTCAACTCAGTATCTCCCAATCATCCAAGAACCAATCCAAGGGGTTGCCTGACATCTCTTTTCAACCACGCGAATGACCACCTTGGTTTGGTGTTGAAGCAGGGGTTTCCCATAGACCCGCCGATGTGGCTGTGGGTCAAAACCAATGGTGCCATTTGGGGTAGCTGCACCACCCATGTTAGTCTATTTTAGTGGGGATTGGGATGTTCACTGGGGGTACGATTTGTGATCCATGGCCATGTGAAGGACACCGAAAAAAGCAGCGCATCCGCGTCCGATCCGAGAGGACCTGGAGCTGCTGCGCTCCAAGCAGCGCCAGGAGGGCCTGGAGCTACGGAGCCAGCAGCGGAGCTTCTTCGACGAGGCCCGCGTGCGTCGCGTTCCTTTGGCGCGTTTGTTCGGCGCGCGTGCGCGGGCCGCGTTCGTGGTCGGCGTCGTGTCGTTGGCTGGAGATGTTGAGAGATTACCTGCTGGTGGGGGGGGGGGGTGGGATTAGGTGAGGTGGGGTGTGGGTTGGCGGGGGGGGGGGGTCGGGGTTGGTGGGGGGTGGGGTGGAGCGGTGCAGGTTCTGCAGCAGCAGGCTGCCAACCAGCAGCAGGTCTCTAGCGACCTGGAGGCCGAGAGTTTTGGTCAGCCGAGTGGCGGCGGTGGGGGGGGGGGGATGGCTTGGATGAAAAATGGGGTTGACTCGTCTTTTTGAAGGTTGGACCACCTAAAAGATCGTGATTTTCCCATGTGTTTCTTTGTTATTTTAACAAGAAACATATGGTTCCCCTGTAAAAGACACACCCAATGGGGCATTATATGGCCGCGTGCAACGGTTTGTCTGGCTTAAAGCACCGCAACGTTCGCGGTCCATTTTAAAGGGAACTGGGACGCCAGTTCCCGTACCTGCTGGTGGAATGTCCTTTTGCTCCTCACCCCCTGAATTGCTGTGCGTGTTTCCCCCTTTTGAAGTACTAGAGTGAAGCTTGTTTTCCTGTTGTCACCGGCGTGCCGCGCTGTTCCTTTGAACGCAAACTCAGTTTTCTTCCCAACCACTACCTGCGCCTCTCTCCAGGGGTGACGTGTGTGTTTATTGCGTGTGTGTGTGTGTGTGTGTGTGTGTGTGTGTGTGTGTGTGTGTGTGTGTGTGTGTGTGTGTGTGTGTGTGTGTGTGTGTGTGTGTGTGTGTGTGTGTGTGTGTGCGTGTTTTCTTTTTCGGGTTCACCTTTTCTTTTTCTCGTCTCGTGTCCCCAGGGGCGCCGGGCGCTTTTTTAACGCTTGAGAGGCGGTGCGCAGCCACTGCAACGCAGCCATCGCGGGCTTCCACAGCCACCAGACGAGCGCATTGGAGGCGCCGAGGGTTCCACAGCGGCTGAATTCCGCAGCTCAATCCCACCGCTGGGATGGGTGAAGCCCTAAACTAGGTCCCCCAGCTAGGTGCCCTTTTACCGTTTCTTTTTTTGTTGGGAGGGCTCCCCTGCTAAATTAGACTGCAGAAAAATAGCCTCTCTACTGGAGGACCTAGCCTAAACAGTGATACCAACTCAGGGTTTCCTTCTGCAGTGATCTTTCCATGTGGGTTTCCCTTTCCTCACTCCCTTGGTTGACCTCAGGCCTTTGGTCGGCCTCGGATTTTGTTTGCCATGTTGGTAGGTCCGCTTTCTGGTTTTACAAGGGTTATAGTGGGTGTTTCTCGGAGAGCAGATTGTGGACAAGCCTCGCAGTGCACAGTTCGGCTTTGAACCCGTTCCCCGGGTTCCCTTCTTGGGCCTCTCTCAAAATATGGTTTCGGGCCCACACATCGTGGTTTTCCCTTTGGCTTCCCATGAGAACTCATCTGAAACGGGCATCTCCCAAAACCACAGCCGCCTCTACCCACTGCAGTTTCCAACTGTCCTGCGGTTTCCATGGGTTTCCCGCAGATTTCCCTTTTCCACTGGCTTCCTGCAAGTTTCCCGACGCGCGTTTCCTCCACAAAGTTCCCCACGGGTTTCCACAGTTTGCCCCACAAGCGGCGGCCCCTCAAAGCTCTCGGCCCCTCAACGCCGGGTCCCTCTTTCAGCCAGGTATTGCAAAAGCAGCAGCGCCGCATGCAGCAGATCCAGGCCAGGTTGAGGGGTGACCAGCTGGTGCTTGCTTGCTTGCTTGCTTGCTTGCTTGCTTGCTTGCTTGCTTGCTTGCTTGCTTGCTTGCTTGCTTGCTTGCTTGCTTGCTTGCTTGCTTGCTTGCTTGCTTGCTTGCTTGCTTGCTTGCTTGCTTGCTTGCTTGCTTGCTTGCTTGCTTGCTTGCTTGCTTGCTTGCTTGCTTGCTTGCTTGCTTGCTTGCTTGCTTGCTTGCTTGCTTGCTTGCCTGCCTGCTGCCTGCCTGCCTGCCTGCCTGCCTGCCTGCCTGCCTGCCTGCCTGCCTGCCTGCCTGCCTGCCTGCCTGCCTGCCTGCCTGCCTGCCTGCCTGCCTGCCTGCCTGCCTGCCTGCCTGCCTGCCTGCCTGCCTGCCTGCCTGCCTGCCTGCCTGCCTGCCTGCCTGCCTGCCTGCCTGCCTGCCTTGCTTGCTTGCTTGCTTGCTTGCTTGCTTGCTTGCTTGCTTGCTTGCTTGCTTGGTTTGTTTGTTTGTTTGTTTGTTTGTTTGTTTGTTTGTTTGTTTGTTTGTTTGTTTGTGTGTTTCTTTGTTTGTTTGTTTGTTTGCTTTTTGTTTGTTTGTTTGTTACTGAGTGAGTGAGTGAGTGAGTGAGTGAGTGAGTGAGTGAGTGAGTGAGTGAGTGAGTGAGTGAGTGAGTGAGTGAGTGAGTGAGTGAGTGAGTGAGTGAGTGAGTGAGTGAGTGAGAGTGAGTGAGTGAGTGAGTGAGTGAGTGAGTGAGTGAGTGAGTGAGTGAGTGAGTGAGTGAGTGAGTGAGTGAGTGAGTGAGTGAGTGAGTGAGTGAGTGAGTGAGTGAGTGAGTGAGTGAGTGAGTGCGGGTGGGTGAGCGAGTTGTTTTAAGTTTATGTTTGTTGTTTGTTGTCCTCTTGTTTTATGTTTCATTTTCAACAGTTAGTTAGTTGGTTTGTTGGTGTGTTTGTTTGTTTGCTTGTTTGTTTGCTTGTGTGTTTGTTTGTTTGCTTGCTTGCTTGCTTGTTTGCTTCTGTTTGTTGCTTACTTCGTTAGTTTGTTTGTTACATGGTTAAACTGTTACTCACGTTCTTACTTTCAAGCCAGCTAGCTAGTTAGTTGGTTGGTTAGTTAGTAGTTAGTCATTTAGCTAGCTAGTCAGTCAGTCAGTCAGTCAGTCAATCAGTCAGTCAGTCAGTCAGTCAGTTAGTTAGTTGCCAACACTGCCGTCCGACGCTTGGTTGTTTTGTGCAGTTTCAGTTGTTTTTTTCTTCGGGCTGGTCGCTGTCTTTACGGATGAGCATGAACACCCTCGTGAGAATAAACACGCTCGCGCATCCACAACCGCTGCGCCCGTGCAATAAACACGCTCATGCGCATCCCGAACTGCTGCACACATGCTGGCGCAGAGAAAAACACCACTGCACCCTTGCTGGCGCAAGTGATATTAAGCACGCTCACGCGCATCCACAACTGCTGCGCCCATGCTGGCATAGATGATAATAAACATGCTTACGCACATCCGCAACCGCTGCGCGCATGCGGGCACAGGATAATACAGACGCTCACGCGCATCATGACGGCTCACTTCACCAAAGCACATGGCGACGCAATCAGGACAGATTGCCGACTTTTGGCAAGCATTGGCAATGATCTGCGCATGAAAACAGTTGAGTGTCCTCTGGGATAGCAGGATGTTGCCACAACCCACGCTTGAAGATGCCCTCCCCCCTGGAGCAGCTGACGTTTCTGATTTTGCAGCCCGACGCTTTGGGAGCATGGTGCTTGTGGCAATGTACTTGGCCTCGCCCTGCGTGCAACTGTCCCGACAGACTTGGCTGAAACGAATGAGTTCTTTAAAACTCTGTTTCAGCCGTTTTTGGCAGCATTTGCCGAGTTTTTGGCCAGCGCGGTGAATTGAGAAGGTGCGCCGCTGGTTGGAATCGTGCCAGGAGCCTCACGGCGGCGTGGCCAGTTAGTTGGTTCGTTAGTGAGTTAGTTAGTTGGTTAGTTTGTTTGTTAGTTAGTCAGTCAGTTAGTTAGTTGGTTAGTTGGTTGTTTGGTTGGCTGGTTGGTTGGTTGGTTGGCTACCTTCTTAGCTAGTGCTTGTTTGTTTCTTTGCTTCTGCGTCTCTCTGTCTGTCTGTCTGTCTGGAGCCCCGCCTCGAAGCCCATGGAGTGACAGCAGACGCCGCCTCCGATCTTTGCCGAGCCTCGCCTCTGGTGAGGGGCAGCTCATGGGCGACGTGGGGTCCATGAAGAGTCAGCTGGTGGAGTCCCTGCGCGCCCAGCGCGTTGCTCTCGCCGCGCCGATGGCCAGGACGGGGCTGGATGGGGCTGGAGGGGCTTGGAGGGCGGGGGAAACCCGATCCATGGGGGCTTCTCCTGGCAGTTTGTTGTTTCTTTCAGTTTTTTTTTTTTTTAAAGGGAAACCCAAAGGCAAGCCGTCATTTTGGGGGGTCCCCCCAAAGAAAGACGGCTCTTATTGTTGGTAAAGGGAAGGCCAAGGAAACAATTTTGAGGGGACCCCGGAAGTTTCCTCAAGGTTTGGGTGGTTCCCCGCATTTGGGAACTTGCTTTTCGGGAACCGTCCCCGTTTTCTGGAACCCCGTTTTGAAACCGGGTTCCCTTCCATTGCTGGACAGGGAAAGTCAGGCTTCCGCAAAGAGACGGACCTGTTGTCTTATGGCTTTGCAAGGAGAGAAGAGTAGACACAG
This sequence comes from Effrenium voratum, assembly GCA_963377175.1. Taxonomy (NCBI): domain Eukaryota; class Dinophyceae; order Suessiales; family Symbiodiniaceae; genus Effrenium; species Effrenium voratum. The sequence goes on from CAUJNA010003246.1 coordinate 177,342, forward strand.
CAGAAGAGGTTGCTCTTTTGCAAAGCACGCCCATATTCATTCGCCATTTGCCAGAAGAGTAGGGAATGACCGTTCCGGGTGCTGGGAATGAACCGAGATTCCCTTAAAGGAAGCCAGAAGGGGATGGTTTATGGGGGTTCCATTTCTCCTTCCCTGCCTATCAATATTTTTTGTGCCGCAACAGAGCTAGAGGTATCCTCTCAGGTCTGATGTTTTGATGGGAAAAGAGCCCACAGTTTTTCTTGACAAGTTTGGGCGCGAGTCTTTTGGGTTTTGGACCGGTGGCAACCGACGGCTGGGCCTGGCACGCTTGAAAGTGTAGGGCTTCTCTTGGCAATTCTTTCCAACTTACCTGAGCTGGCAAGCTTCAAGCTTTGTTTTTATACCTTCTTCACAGTGGCCCAAAGAATGAAAGTACGAAACTCTTTTCGCCGAAAGGACCTGGCGACCGTTGGTCGTTTTGTCTGGACACGCTGAAGGAGCAACTCATGTTTCGAACCGAACGCGCCCCTTTTCCGAAAGAGAAGACGCTGTTGAAAAGGCGCAAGGATCCAAAACCCCAAAACGGGGGGGTTTCCCCTTTGGCCTTTCACCCCAAAGGCACCAAAGGACACACCCTTTTTGGAGGATATCATTTGTTCGGTTTCAAAGGGACACCCACTCCTTATGTTGGCTTTCTATCGGATTTGTCCCCATGGGCCTTAGGCGATTGGCCAAAAGAAGGCTCAAGCCTGCGAAGTTTCGCTGTTTTGAGCGGCTGAAATCAACGCAGAGGTTTAAACTGTTGAAGCCCTTTCTCCATTTTGTTCACCAGAGATTTGAACGTGAACCCCGCCGAAAACTCCATCTGCCTGTTCAGATGTGGTTCGGAGCAAAACTCAGATGAGGTTCTGGACGGGTGAACCCGGGCGGTTGATACCTGAACTTAGATTTGTTGGGTCAAACAAGAGAAGGATAGCTCGAATAGAACAGCCTTGATCAGAATCAAAAGGAAACAAATGGATAGAACTTCTCAAACCGGCTTCCTTAGCACTTCCATGATTTTTGGACAGAGGTCATTCATCTGGGGTTGCCATGAGTGGTTCCAGGGCTACCTTTTTCCATTCTTTCCAGGGATCCGAATCTTTCCCGAAAACCATCAGAAACCCCAGGGGAAACGGATCCGGTTTTTGACATCAACCCCTTGGGTGTCCTCCCACGCGAGCGTCCAATGTGCATGCCAGGACTGAAGTGGCAGAAGTGACCGTGTAGACATCGCCGAGATCGATGCTGGAGACGCTGGATCGATAGGGTTCGAGAAATTTGTTAGCGTGCAGTTCTGAGATCGAGCGGTTTTTTTGTAAGACTGTGCATAGTTTCGGATGTGTGGACATTCGGCTTGGGTCTGCCCCGATTGACACAGAGATTCCCAGCCGGATAGCTTGTATGACCGCCATGTCAGGAATTGCAGTAACCAACTTATCGAGCCCATGGCGCCTTTGGCAGGGTCCGGCAATGGAAGGCTTGGACAAAGTCAGGCGAGCTCGCGCCCAAAGCAAAGTGTTCCCGTACGGGGAGGGTAGTTTCTTCTCGCACTCTTTGTTGCTTTGTTCACTTGCTTCCTGACTTTGTTCTTGGTCACAAGCAAAACTGAGCGGGCCCCAATCCAACGAAACAAACACCGGGCACTCAACTTCTATCATTCTGTGCGGCGGATTTCCTAAACATCGCAAGGAGGCATCCAGGAGATCCCCTGAAGTTAGCATGGTTTGTGATTGATGTCACAGCCATGTTAGGGAGTCGACCATATTTCCCCCGAGCGGGGCGGCTGCAAAAATACGCGGCTGGCAGGACAAAGTTTCCACGCCTGCACTAAGCCAGGCAAAAGAAGCCAAAAATATGCACCGGGCTTGGGGACCAGGGCTTGGGACAGAGCTCCTTTCTTGAACATGAAGGGATTGGCCCCGTTCCAGTGGGTTCTAATCATTCAACGGGTTCTGATTGCTTGCGCCAAAAAGGACGTGTGCTTTCTTCCCCGCTCGGATCTCGGAACCCATGTAGAGACACCCCCGTTTTTGGGGTCAGCCGACTGCCAATGTGTGCTTTTTCCCGAGAAATCGTCGGTTCTCTGTGGCTGTCCTGGTTCAAATCAAGCAATGAAGGCACCCCTAGGCTAGGAATTATTCAAGCCAGCATTGCCTTAACGGCTGACATCAAGTGTTGGATTTGTAGAATTCCTGTGCCACGTTCCACAAGGATGCAGGGTCGGCCGAAATGTCCACTTCCGATAGAGTCAACCCCCTCTGGAAGAATCAGGCGTGACTCCCCCTTCAGTGATGAAATGATCCAAAGGGCTGGCCATGAAGGGAAGCTGCATGCTCGCCCTAAAGCTTATAGCCGTGAAAAGGGCGGGCCTTTTTGTTTGGACTGTCTTGCTGGCCAGCAAGAGGTGCTGTCGGGTCAGTGAATCCACTGGATTATGCGATTCAACTGAGCGCTCCAAGGCGATCTACCAGAAGTGCACTGCCCGTAAGGGTCTCGTCTGTCCACCAGATTTGCCCGAGACTGAGTCACGTGAGCGCGATGTGCAGGCTGATTGACAACCAGGCTAGCAGATGACTGTTGGGTGTGTTGACATTGCAAAAAGAGCATCGAATCATTGGGTGACACTTCCTAGGGCGCGTCTTGTTCTCGGCAAAATCCGTTATTGGGTGACATCCCTGAATGACAGAGGGGTTCTCATCAGGGTCAAACCTTGGACCCTCACTGCTCACGGCCAGGTCTCACAATGCCAACATCACGCAAGGCAGTGGGCAAAAACTCACTCCCTGAGTTGCCGAAGTTTCAACTTTTCTGGGAAGACCATTTTAAAGGTAAATAGAAACAATCCACTCCGGAAGCGAGAAAAGATGAGATCACTCGACCGTTCAGAGAGAAGGCCATGGTCCTACAAATCGGCCCAGTTCCAGACCTCCTGGGGCTGAAGCCAATAAGTTCATGGCAGCGGACCATTCATTCAGTCAAGGGAGCTCTGGCCATGCGCCGGACGGTTTGCTCGTTTGGGGCGAGGGATGTTTGGATCCTTTTGCTTTTAAGGTAGGCGACCAGGAAGCAGAGGAGTTCGGGTAGCGCAGCAGAACTCGAGAAAAGAGACGCCACTTCCCCACATTCTAGGGCACCCAGCAAGGGGGCCCTGTCTCACCCCTTTTTTTGTTGGAAGGGTTCTCCTACTAAAACAGACTGTAGAAAAAAGTTGGTACCCTTATTCTAACCTCTCTACTGGAGCACCTAGCATTGCTGGCCCGCTGCCCGAGACCACCAATGATGATGGCTGACATGTGCAAAAGTTTCTCGGGATCCTTCCATCATGGGTGACGCCGAGCCACAAAGCAATGGCTAAATCAGAAGGCTAGGAACAGGGTACGTACAAGCTTGAAATCATTGGAATGGAGTAGGGTATCCGAAAACCACATGTCATGGAAATTCGTGGGAAGATTTTTGTTTTAAAATAATCATCTCTTTGTTGGGTTCTTTTGGTTCCCACCAGCCACATTTCTACTCTTGCTCATGGTGTTACGAGGGGGCCGCCAGCCTCATATGAAAATTACCCTCGACTCTATATAGATGGTGATTGGGAAACCCTCAAAATCTCACTCCAAGTGATCCAGTTTCTCAAACTCACCTGCTGAGAGATTTTTCCCGTGCTGGCAGAATCGCTTGAGCGAACTGATGACCTATGCTGCTGGAAGCATTCGACTTCCCGCCTCTCACGTTTCGCTGTTCAGATCATTGGGCCGAATCTTCGAGGACTCTCTCAAGCTCGACCATGAAACAGAATCAGGAGAAAGTCGGCGGCCCCCTGGCGGTTTTCTGTTCAATTGTTAGTCAAAGTCCCGACAGTTGTCGGACCAGCCCAGATGAATTCAGCCGTAGTCGCGCCAAGAACTCCAAGCAACTGGGTGTGTCTGTCTTTTAAGGGTACCCCCCCTTTATGTGGTTTTAAAGGGACATCAAAAGGACACACTCCACCGTTTTCTCTTTGTTGCATTTTGCTTGGAGGTTAGGACTTCAACTTTTTGCTTGGCCACTTTTAGCAGGGCTTCGCAGAAAGGGTACTGAGTCCTCGCACGCGGTTTGTTTAATTGAGGGAGCCAAAGCCAGCCGCCGCGGCAGATCTCTCCATCTTTGTGATGCCGATGCTGCAGTTCTTCAACCTGCCCGAGTGTTGCTTCGACGAGCTGGAGGCGAGCGGGGCGGGCGAACGGTCGCGCCAGCGATTGAAGGTCCTCGAAACGGCGTTCATATGGCATATATATATATATTGTATGGACGAAATCCGTTCGCCCCGCGATGAACTTCCATTTGCTTAAGATGTTTTTCCCTGTTGGTTTTAAAGGGAATGTATCACTACTGGAAATATTTTTAATCATTCCAGGGGCCTTAACCAAATCGAAGTGAAGGTCCTCGGAACGGCGTTCATATCGCGTATATACACATACTGTGGACGGACGAACACCTGCACCACTTTGAAACCATGGTTGAAACTCTTGTTGGTATACCAGGGTTTCTCAGGTGGTGCCGAAATGGATTTCGTGCATCCACAGCATGGCTGTGGGTCATGGAGCCAAGGACTGAAGGTTGCGGTCTGACCCATGGCCCATATGGGTGTGACTCTTTTTTTGAGGGTACGCAATTTCTTGGTGGTTTTAGAGGAAGCCGACAGGACAACCATCATTTTGGGGGGTACCCCAAAGAAAGACCCACCCATATGCCGGTCATGTTGTTGCGTGACTTAGTGACCTGTTTCTGAAGTGATTGACCTGCATGTGACAGCGCGGCACCGTTGTTTTCCTGTCCAGGGCAAATTGTATCAATATATGGGCTCAAGGCCTTCATGGACCACGGCCAAGGCGAAGTGTATGACTGACTGTACAAGCAAGCTTGTACTTTCACATGTGTCCTCGGCTTATGCACAATGTTGTGCATCAGCTTAATGCTGTTCTGTACCATGTGCTGTGTCTACCATGATCACTTTCGAGTTCAAAAGCTCTGTACATTGTTCAGATGGCTGCTGCAAGGTCGACCCCCACACAACTCCACAGATTGTGCAAGCCACACGACCGCAAATGGCGGCACGTTTCCGAGACCGTTCCCAAATGCGTTCCGAGACTGATTCTGTGATCCGTCAGATGCTGCGACCGAGGAGCTTTCTATGCCTGCAGAAAAGGCGAATACGGCCTGCTTTTCTGCCCGTTACTACCACACCACCGCGCAAGTTGTTTTGTCGTTTTTCTCTTCCTGTCTTCACGGGCACAGCGCAACTCAATCATTGCTGAAATCAACCTTTGACCACCAGAGTTCAGCGAGTTCTCTGCGCATTTTTTCCTGCCCCCGATGCTCAGGTGCCAGAGTGGGTCTACAAGTCCAGTTCGCCTCTCAAGGCGCGGCGCGTTCTTGAATTGGGTGGCCCCAAACGCACTGTCGGAAGTGGGTCACCCGAAATTTGGTGGCCAGGTGACCCTTAAAGTCCATTGCCTCACCCCCAAAAAGTCCAGGAATAGGTGTTTCCAAAGCGGCAAATCGACTTGCACGTACTGTTTGCTCTTGTTTGTGCTTGGTTGACCAGGGTCCCACAACGAATCCAACCAAAAAACGGCACATATATCAAATGTCCCTCTGACAGCTGGTGCGCATTTGAATTGCATCCCAGGAACCCGTTGACTTGGGGAAAGGTTTGCGAACATCCACCAGGGTCCGTGTGACGCACAGGTGACGGGTGCGGGCGTGAGGCCCAGCCGCGCCGGGCCGCACTTTCCTAGTTCCGGAGATTCTGTGGGTGTGTGCTGAAGCTTCCCTTGGAACTTAAACGACCCCAAAAATGGTAGCCTCACTCCAAACACGCACACCCACACAAATCAGTGGGAGGGGGGAGGCATTTTCGAGGCAGTCCTGTTGTTTTTTGGCCAGCGTTGGGAATCCCAATCTTTGAGAACTCCTGGTCTGAAAGTACTGTGGATGGAACAAATCCTCCTCCAGTTGGGATGGAACAAACCACCTACTGACTGCAGGATTTTGGTCCAAGGGGCACACCTGCGTTGATCACCGTCTGGCACTGGCAATCACTGGCGGTCATGTGAGCGCATGCTGCCAGTCACATAGGATATGGGCCCTCGAATGGTGGGTTTCCTTTGGCTTCCTTTGCTTGTTGGAAGCAACCCACAAGGAGTTCTCATCTAGAACGGAAACGCTGGGGCTTTCCAACTTTTCCATTGAAAACCATCAAAGCAGGGGGTGCCCCCGGAAAAAAAAAAAGAGGAAAAAAACGAGAGAGACAAGCCCACATTTAAACTTGGAGCCCTCCGATAGGCGGCCTTTGTTTTTCGGTGCCAAGTTTGGTCTCCCTTGCGCCTCCGATCCGCTCCGGGTCCGAGGAAGGCGGGTGTCAGAGGCGGGATGCCGCTCTGTCGTTTAGAGACCCTTTGGATGGGTTGCAAAAGGGAATCGCAAGGACATATGCAGGGCTCCTTTTCTTGAAATTCATTTTGCAACCATTTGAAACATGTTGCTTTTTCCACACCCAAATAAAGGGAAACCACCATTTACAAGGCAATGTTCAGGTGTATAACGTAAGAATCCCTGATAGACACCAATGGTACCATTTTGGGATAGGCGAATTCGCCACCCATTTTAGAATCTATTGTAGTGGGGATTGGGATGTTCACACGGGGGTTTGACCCATAGCCATATACGTCCTTTTGGGGATCCCCAAAGGGGAAGAAGGACATCTGCGTCTTTTTGGGGATCCCCTGTTTTGAGAAATTTACTTTTGGAGACCTGCAATCGGGGAGGCGCTGATCTTGGTGTCCTCTGAACGCCATCGCAACGGTAGAGCTTTTTGTTTGGCGTCACGCTTATTTCCTCAAGTGCAGTTCCTCCCCCCCATTTCTTCTTTCATGAGGGCAGCCCGCATTTGCCCGAAGCAACATCGTGTGTGTAATGAAGTAGCGGTATTGAAGCACCACGATCGAATGAACCAAGAACAATCATACAGCAACATAGCAGTCTTGAACCAACCCTTGGCACCCTTCCGATGCGCCTCCCCCTCTTGGGAGAAGGGATCGGCAGATATGAAAGGCTTAGTGAGACCGTTCAGGGGTTTGGGGAGTTTGGGGCTCCGATGTAAATGGGTGCGGGTCAAAATTAATCCACCACAAAACCGCAGATTTGAGTCCTTGGTTCCATTTACCAGGCTTCTATTTTGGGTACCCATTTTTGACCCACAGTCAAATGTCCAGTTCCTGAAGCCTGAAGATGTTTCTCGGGTCGCATGCCAGGCTGACAGAAAGAGCCAGGCGCCTGAGAAGAAGGCGAGCAGCTCGAGCGAGGGCAAGCCTTGCTTCCAAGCACGTGGACGCATCTGACGAAAACACTTAGGTACATTTTTGAGGGTGACCTCCCCACCCCCTTAACTATGGAAATTCCATTTATGGTTCCATTTCCTTTGTAAGGGGAAGACTAGATAACTGGAATTGGGGATCCCCACCCCTCTCCTTGCCTTGGTGGTTTTTGAAGGGAAACCAAAAGGGGCGCCACATGCTTTGGGGGTCTTCTGCTCCTTGTGCGGGCTATTTCAGACATGCATAAAATAAGACACACAACAAACAGGACATACCAAGCATTCATAGGAGTGAGAAGATCATCGTTGGGGGCATTATACAATTATCGCCAAATCTGATATCAAAGGTAGGTGGCCATGGAAGTTGTATGGCAGAGCCAAGCAACAACTATTTTTTTTCATGCCTAGTGACTCCTAGTCTCAATAAGAAACATGTTGGACACAATTCCATTGGAATACAGTGTCAATGGTACAAAACCATAAATTTGATCTGCGTGTGATTTGATTTTGCGGGTGCGCTCTCTTTTTGGGTTAGTTTGTTGCCGGGAAAGCAAAGCGCACCCTCACACAGTACCATCAAGCCCAGTCGCCGTGCTTTTCTATCTGGCCTCATGGGTCTGTCTCCCTTTTTTTTTGGGACCCCAGACATATTTTCTTCCTTTTGGTTCCCTTTGAGGGGCACCCTCAAGAAAAGACGTGTTGGTTTGGTCATCCCCTTTGCGTACGATGAAGGGACATGTGCCATATGGGTTGGCCTCCGTTTGGTTTCCAGTTGAAAAAAGTCCAAGAAGGGTCCGGGCCCTTGAAAACAAGGGTCACTGTTCGGAGCAACAGGTGTTCCACTGATTCGTAAGAGCTGTAAGCGCACTTGGCCACAATCAAAACCCGGGTAGATGAACGTTAGCAAGGGATAATCCCAACAGTAAATGGGTGCAGAGGACGTTTTGATTCTTTACGCATGGTTCCGGGTAATGTTAACCCCCTATTAATCAACGCCAGTGTATTAATAACTTTACTATGGGGGTGTTCCCCTCCAAAAGTGCTGATTCCCCAGCCCCAGATTAGTGAACAGTCCCCTCCAAAAAGTGATGATTCCCTAGACATATATATATATATACATAAAAAAACAAAAAAAAACCTGGGTCGATGATTTTTCTTCTGGGGTCAACTTCGCATTCGAAGAGCGACGGGTGAGCCTCTCGCTCACTTGGCTCGGCTGCCAGGCCGCCAGCCCTCTGGCGGCTCGGGAGCCCGGCAAAGGTCTGGCGCGGTTTGTTTGGGCGCAGGGGTCTGGCCGTGTCTGGAAAGGTGGCGCCAGGCTCCCCCAGCAATTGGTGCCGTTTTACGCCCACTTTTTGGGGGAAAAGTCCCCTCTCCCAGCAACTTGTTGCCTTGTTTTGCCGTGTCTTTTTTTGGGGAGGGGTCTCCCTTTCACAGAGACCCATCATTTCAATGGGGAGTTCCCTCGCAAAAAATCCCAGCTACACTAGGCCCCCCAGCAATTGGTGCCCTTTCTCACCCGGCTTTTTGGGTTGGGAAGAGTCCCCTACTAAAATAGACTACGGCAAAAGAGTTGGTACCCTTATTCTAAGCTCTCAAATCTGGAGGACCTAGGTGAGCTTCCCCACGACACGGGTTATCCATGTTTCACAGAGAGAGGAGCTGGGGGGCAGGCCATGGGCTGAAGCCAGTGGATGGTTGAAACCACGGGAAAACCATTGTGGATGGTTGAAACCATGGGCGTGCCAGTATGTTTTTCATGTATGCATACTGTGGATGGACGAAATCCATTTCGCACCACTTTGAAACCATGGTTGAAACCATTGCTTGTTGGTATTTACAGGGCAACCATTCTCCCAGGGTTTCTGGACGGTGTTGTGTTGGATGGAGGCCCAAAATGAGGGGATGGTGCTCCCAGTGTTGGTCAAGATGGGCGCCCGAAGCCACGGGGAGTTTCCCGGGTGGCATGGTTTTTGTCTGCGCGCCGTTCGGGCTTTCTAATAGGGACTTCAGGGTTCCAGTTTTTGAATTTCATAGAGAAGCCCAGGGGTTTACATGAGTACAAAAGCCAGGCCCGGGCCTTGAGTGTAGCTCCTGCGAAACTCAGTTGAACTGCTTTCGTCCATGAGTTGGCTTCGTGCATTTGAAATGGGAACATCGGGCGACCTGGTATCCCGATTGGCATGGGGCACTGGGTGTGCTACTTTTGCAAATAGAAGTCATTGAATGACCTCGTGTGGATGACTTGGAGAACTGACAGCCTAGCCACTCTCTTTTGGTACTCAAGCCTTCTGGATGGTCTCTTCCGTGTTTTAGGAAGAATCTGCTTCGAAGGAACCGGTTCCTTAGAGTTCTTTTTCTGAGAGCAAGGCCTCTAGGCTTGACTTGCTCGGGACAATGCAAGCAAAGCAGTCTGGATGTGGTGATTTCTGGATCCACCCCGTTTGCGGATATTAAGAGAGTACTAAAAGAGTACTAGACAAGAACCTATTCTGGATAAACCTCCCTTTTGAACTTCCCAAAAGTTGTAGATTCATTGGACGCTTCCGGTCAAATGAAACATGTGATTTGGGGCAATGCCAGCGTGACGATAGCATGGAAATGCGAGCGAGACGATAGCACGGAAAACCTAACCTGACCTGCGCATCAGACCTCCGGATGTGGCAGTCATCAGAATGACGCACTTTCACAGCAGGAATCCTTACTTTTCGAGTTCCTGGACTTTAAGCGTCTTAGCTAGACCCTTCATTTTAGTGACACACACACACACACACACGCACACAAACAGTTTTTGTTTCTTCCTTGGGCCATCCACTCGTTGGGACGTGTGACGAGCTGTGCCGTGCCCCGCCTTCGCTTCGGACTCAGGCGAAGCACCCGCGGGCCGGAGCCTCTGAGCCGGCCGGGGGGTTGCACCCGATTTCCGAGGCGACGTTCACGCGACGTTCACAGAGCATGTCATTTCACGGGGATCCAGCTGTGGAAAGGGTACTTACCCGGCTTTGCCGATTGGGGGTGCTTTGGCGGTAGAAACCGTGGAGAACTGGCGAGGTTCAAGGGATGTTCAAAGACTTGGAAAGCACACGACATACGATGTTCATGTCACCTTTTTCGAGTCTTCCCGAGGCTTTGACCAGAGTTGATTTTGGTGCGATTGAGCCCATAGCCCATCAACTTCTCTTGGGGTCCAAGTCGAGAAACTTCCCGCAGGACTTCCCTTCTTGATCATCACCGACAAGTTCCTGAAAGCTCACTGGACAAAACAAGTTCCCAGCCGGTTTTGCGATTTTTCTGCGGGACGTGTATTCACCGAACAGATTCGGCTTTCCGAACGGGCGGATTGGGTATGGGTCAAAAGCGAGCCACCAGGAAATCTAGCTTTGGCGACACCCAAAACTCGTCCGCGATGCTTAAGGATAATCCAGCGTTCGAAACAGTGAATCTTGTTTCTGCGCTAGGGGAATGCAAGTTACAACATAGAAACCTCTTTCAGCAGTTAAAAGCCGTGAACGGTGCTGAGCTCACTTGCCAACCCAGGGTCTACATCAGATCTGCCAGTCATGAAATGATACTGTGAATGGACAAAATCCACTTGGTGCCAGTTAGCTAATGGATCCACTTGGTGCCAATGATTTGCTGATTCACCCAGTATTCAAATCGGGCATTCGCAACCGGTGCGGAGTAGCTTTCCACAGCCTGAAGGAAGCCCTCCCGGGGTTGCTCTCCGCGGTCAACATGTCATGTCCGGACCCGGCCGGAAAGAAAGCGGTCCCCTGATTTTTTGGTTTATTGGTTGACATGAAGCGAAAGAAAAGCACGGCGGTGGCCAAAGCGGGCCACTGTGGCAGTGGGAAAATAGAAAGAAGGACCTTGACGCAGCGATGAGCTGAAGCATTCCTTTAAGAATCACATGCAATTCCAAGGGAGGCAGGGGTCTTCCAGTGACTTTGCCCTCCGCGCGGTACGAGTTTATGCCTGAAACGGGCGATTAGCCTCATTTGTTATCTACTCTACTGCTATTGGGTTGGATCTTTAGACTTTAACTTTTTTGGATTCCCCGCATATTTCCTTTCAACCGGCATTTTTAAAAAAAAAAAAAATAGATATAAAGAACAAAAACACTTTTTGCTGGGTCAACAATTAAGCCACCAGGAAATGGACCGCAGGTTTTGGTCTACTCTACTGCTATTGGGTTGGATCTTTGGACTTTGACTTTTTGGATTCCCCTCATATTTCCTTTTAGCCAGCAAAACGTGTTTTTTTCAACTGCAAAGCGACTTTTTGCTGAGGATCTACAGCACCCGAGTCTATGTTACCACTTGCCAGGGTTCAATTTTGGGACCACCAGCCACTTGGGAGAGCGCAGCAAGCCCAGGTGAGGCACCGCTTCGAGCCTTCCAGGGAGTACAGCTTCCGAGGCCGGTGGGATTTCAGTGGGAGGCCGCGAGCCCCGAAAGATCTGGGACAGTTTCTGGGGGTGGATTCCCTTTCCATTCTTTTCAACCATCGTTCTTTCCAAAAACCGGATCCGTTTTTTTTCTGGGTTTTCGGAGGTTTTCTAGAAAGATTCGGATCCCTGGAAAGAATGGGGAAGGTACCCCTAGAAAAGTAGTTGGAAGGTCAGTTGAAGCTTGACCGCCATTGGGAGGGGGAATGGGGGAGGGGGGGGAGGGGGGTAGTTGGGGGGGAGGAAGCAATGATCTGCAAATGGCTGTGGCTCAAAAATGAAAGAGCTAGGGTTACGCAGGGGTTAGTCGTTGGTTCCATTTTGGTACATAATTTTGAGCCACAGCCATTTGAAGGACACGTGAAATAGAATCACTTAAAATTTGTGCGTGCCCAATTCGATGTTTTGTTTGTTGGTGTACCCCGCAGTTGGATCAAGCAAGAAACGGCGGGGTGTTCAGGGTGTGTATCTTCCGGGCAGACCTCGGGCTTCCTTTACCTTCGAGTAGCTGGGCTCATTTGAAGTGGCATCAATGACATCAATTTTGAGATAACCCCGACCTTCAAGTACCCCGAATTGGTGGTTTGGATTGGTGGCGTGGGGATTTGGAGCTCTGGTTTTTGTGGGTACATGGAAAACCACCTCAACCTCGCGTCACCAACAATCGAAACCACCAATTAGGGGAAGCTGAGACATGGGCTTGAAGCCATGGAATCATAGGGCTTTCCTTCTTCCCCACGGTGAGTCACCGGGGTTGACCATTCTTGTTCAAGCAACCACATCCCTTGATCCCTTGATTTCGGGGGAAGCCCCGCATGGTTGCGGATTTGGAAGTTGGGGTCAAATTCGGATGGCCTTGGCCTATGCGAAGGGAGAAACCCGAAAAGTGATGCCTCCAACATAGGTGTTCCCCTATTGCTTTCCTTGCACAAGTGGCCGGCAAACTTGCTTGCGGCAATTTGTCACATTGAGCCTGAAACGGAGCCCTCAAAGTGGCTGATTTCACGTTGGGCCTCCTGAGCTAAGAATCCAGGTTTGACACAAAGCCACCCAAGCCATGTCACGTGCCCTTAACTGACATGTTGTGTGTCAATAGGGCCCTCGTATGGGGTGCTGCACGACTCGTTCCTTCATAAGAATTGTTTGTATGCCCCATGTCTTTCCTTTGACACAATGTGATGAACATTGACTGTTGCTCACGTAGCACAGGGCACCCCTGTCGTTCTGCTACCACCAGCAAGAATACCCCTGGCATTTGCCCTTTCTGCATGCAATCATCATGTGTTCAGGTAGCTACAGAGAGTTTGATACACAATCCATTGTGAACATGCATTGTTGCCCAAACAATTACCATGGATGCATGGAACCTTGAGTTGCCTTTAGGTGGAGCGAAAGGCCTTCGCCAGAACTCCGTTCACTCCGATTGGGCGCGCTCGCGGTTCTTTGCGAGGTCTGAACATGAACTCGGAAATGACCTCGGAGGCCGGGTGGGCGTGCGTCTTTCGGGTTTTCGAAGTTGCAGCCTTGACGTTGCGACCAGGGCGGGCTTCCTTTCGCAAGGGGCATTTCCTTGGTTCCAAGGCTCGCTTTGGGAGCACGACAGGGCACCGGCGCTTTGGGAAGTCAGCGGCCGCCTATTGTTTTGTTTAGAAGGTGTGGCTATGTGTCCCCGAAGTTTTTGTCAGGAATGGGTCGGTAATTTTTGTGTCTCTCAAGGCAGTGCGGTCACTTGGCGAAGAAGGCGGCAGGCGGTGATACAATTGAACCGGAAGAATGAGGTTGTTCGTTGGCTTCACTGTACGTTTCCCATCTGGCTTGAGTGATTTTCTTCTCGGGTTGAGCTTGTGAAGACCTGTTTTGCAGAGGCTTCCCAAGTTGAGATGCGCCATGCTCCTTTTGTTTATTCCGCCTCCAAAATGGCCCCAGACACCCAGCCACCGAGTTGCATCCTAGGCTCGACTTTTTGGCTTTTGAAGTGAACTGGATTCAACCAGAAGGTTGCTTTTGGTGTCCCAAACCCGCTCTGAGCCGAGAAAAGCTCATGCGGACGCCGGAGGACTGCCGCGTGCCAGATGCAAAGCCTGCGTCGGAGTGGGCGGCCCAGTCGTAAGATTTGGCGCGTATTTTTCCTTCTCAGAGTTGGAACCTGAAGTGGTAGGTGGGCAGTACCCACTTTGGGTTGGATGAAAGGGACACCAGCTAATAAAGGGAGGAACAAGAAGCACATGGCCGCATTCCCCAGCTAATTGGCTCGGACTTTTTCGAGAGTTGGAACCGCCAGAAGTGTGGTTGGTGGGCATGAATCATCGATTGTTCATGTCTACCAAAGGATCCCTAATTAAAATTCACACCCATGTGGCACATCTCTTTTTGCAATTGGCATGCAAAACAAGCCGGGTATTGTCGTCTCTTGTGGCCCTCCAAAAACTCGGTCCCTGTTGAGGGGCAGAATTTGATTCCACCCTGCATGTTTTCATTGACTCGTAATCCTCCCTCCTCAATCAAGTCTTATCAACGCCTTCTGTAGAAACGAATGGGGACACCGTGGAGGGGGGGCCGAGGAACAAAGGCTTTGCTGCAACGCACATTTCAATCAACTCTGGAGATGGCCACAAATCGCCTCTAATGGGTATGTGTCAAGATGTGGGTGTTTTTTCCTTTGCCTTCTCTCAAGTGACATCTTGCGGAGGGTTGGTCACTTCTGAGTGCTTCCCGTGTCCGAGGCTGAGAGAAGATCTCTCTGTACATTCCATGGAGACTGCCACCGAAGATGACGACTTGATTTCACACATTTGAAAGAAACACAATGACGATACCTTTAGCGGTAGCTTTTTTTACGAAGCAGCTGAAGAACTGTTCAATGTGTATTGAAATCGCTACGCGATCCGCCAACGCCAGTGGACAGTCCCCATTAACAAACTGCAGGGTGCCTGGAAATGCAAGGGATGCTGCCGCACAACTTACAAGAACAAACCCTTTGTTCACGCTCAAGATTTTAAGACTTTCAGACACGCACAGAAAATACGAGAGTTGTGGGGAATGCTGGGAATGCAGCCGGCTAGCCGCAAAAAACCCGGGTTTTTTTCAATATTTCCCAAAAGCAGCCATCAAGAACCGATACTAGCAACCCCCCTCAAATACCATAAAAATAGACTTCCAAAAGCACGATAATGCAAGGGATGTTTCGCAGCCGTACAAGTGAGGAATTGCAAAAAAACTCATTTTTGCAGATTTCAACAGTTCCTCATCACTGCACTTGGCTTCACCCAAACCCCTAACAGGCCAATTCCAACATCGCTTGAAACAGCAAAACGCCACTAGTGTCTGCAAAAAAAAGAGACAAATTCATAGCAACAAGATAATCCTGATGATGCTGGGGATGCAGATCCTGTGCGTCCGGGGGAACCCTCCCCCCCAAGAACCTAGGCGAAACGCAGATTCCTAGCACGAAAGACCCAAAAACACTGGAAAAATACAGGGTTTGGACACGTAGCACAGCATGCCCAAAACATAGCAGTCCCAAAAGCCTTCGGCTTTGATAAGAGACTCCGAAGGAAGACCAAGTTGCGGACTGCCATGTACACGCTCCACTGGCGTCGGCGGATTTGCATATATATATATATATAGATAATGTGTGTAACATATAAATAAATAAATATATATATATATACATACATAGATCACGAATGTAATATATATATATATATTATATATATATATATATGTTTTTCTAGCATCACGCCCGTCTTTCGCTGCGCCTTGGTGTCCGCTCCTGAGTCAACTCTTGCTCACTCACTCCCTCGCTCCCTCGCTCCCTCGCTCGCTCGCAATCCTCATCACATTTTTTGTGATTTGCTGGTTGTTGGGTTGCAGACATCGCTTGCGCCCAGAGGAAAAACCAGAGAACTGGAAGCAAGGGACGCTGGCAACTCACCACCCTGTGCCAAAGGCCGGGCAGTCTTGGTGGTCGCCCACACTCACTCACTTGCTCACTCCCTCACTCCCTCACTCCCTCACTCCCTCACTCCCTCACTCGCTCGCTCGCTCACTCACTCAGTGCGTCAGTCAGTCAGTTAGTCAGTCAGGCATTCAGTCAACTCACTCACTCCCTCACTCACTCCCTCGCTCCCTCGTTCAACTTGCAAACTTAGCAACGGAAAGCGGAGCCTCTGACCAAATGGCGCTTGCTGCCAAGCTTGCTTTAAACCCTAAACATTCTAAACTAAGCCTTTTGAAACCCAAACGAAAACCCTAAACCCCACGCCCTACACACTGACACCTTAAACCAAAGTCCTAAGCATCCTAAAGCTAGACTCTAGAAGTCGTAAACCTAAACCCCCCAAACCTAAGCCCCCGAACCTAAGCAACACACCCCTTAGCCCCCTTGGCCTAAACCAAAACCACCCTGGCAGAAGGCCTCGCCATTGGCCAACTCAGGCAGGCGACTATTACTAATCATAACAAAAGTAATATATGGCCATGTTGGTTAAAATCCAAATCGTACCCCCAGTGAACATCCGATTCAATCCAACCACTAAAATAGGTGTTAAAACGGATGGTGCACTTACCCCCAAATGGGATGCCATTGGTTTTGACCACCACAGCCATATGTATGCAGGTACACAGAGTAGATGATTTTCAGCCACGCTTGTCACGGGTATATCCTTTGTAGTGCTTTGCTTGCTTATAGGGGACTTACAGTAACTGCAACTATTGATAAGCTCCCGGTATTTTGCCGAAAGTAGATTTTGTGACACCCATGATTTCAGTAATCAG
This sequence comes from Effrenium voratum, assembly GCA_963377175.1. Taxonomy (NCBI): domain Eukaryota; class Dinophyceae; order Suessiales; family Symbiodiniaceae; genus Effrenium; species Effrenium voratum. Next base: position 193,940 of record CAUJNA010003246.1, read on the forward strand.
AAAGAAGAATGCATAGTTTGTGCGGCTTCACCTTTTAATGCTCACCAGAGTTGAAAATACTTGTCGGGGGCAGTTGGCCACAAAAAGGGCGGCGGTTAGTGATGGTGAGAAGAAGGTGCGTGAGGGTTTTACGGTGTCACCACTGCGTGTTATATAAAGCAAAGGTGTTGGCGCCGTGAGTATAGGCATCTCGCAATGTTTACATGCTCCTTGCTTCGTGAAGAGCGGTGGGAGCATGCTTGAAGAAGACGGCACCGCGCGGGGCCGCATTTTGCCGCAACATGGCCCATACGTGTATGTCAGTCAGACTGGGTGAACCCCAAAACTGGTCTAGGTCCCCCAGTAGTGCCCTTTTACCCCTTTTTGGGAGGGTTCCCCTACTAAAATAGACTGCAGCAAAAAGGGCACCCTTATTCTAATCTCTTCACTGGAGGACCTCGTGGTGGTTGCCCTGTTGTCCTGTTGGATTCTCTTGGAAACCAACCCCAAAAAGGCGTATCAAAACGGAAACGCGTACCACAGCAACAAGCGCGGCGTCGGTCCGTGGCTCAGCTGTGAGACGTAGGTTCCACAGTCGAAAGAGGGGAGGTTCCACATGAAGCGCTGCTCGGACGGCGTAAATTCTTCAGGTTCGCTAAAAAAGGGGTTGCGTTCTTCAATCAAATTTATGGACCTTTCATCGCAGAAATCAAAAACATCACCACATAGCTAGCGTTTGGCGTGCGCCATTCATGGGAATCTTCCGGCTGATCCCCTAGCAATGGCCGCATGGCCGAGGCTCGCAGAGAAGTAAAGGCAGCTGTGCTTTGTGCAAGACCATATGGGTGTGTCCTTTGTTGAAGATACCCCTTTTGGAGTGGGTTTTAAAGAACTTGCTTGGGGAAGCTTGCGTGCAGAACTTGCAGAGAACAGAACCAGGGCCACCCGTCTTCTTGTTTTAACTTGCCCACAAAGAAGCAAGAACGGGGTGGGTAATTGTGATATTTGCAGGAGTTCGTTTTGAACAATGACGGCTTAGTCACGCAAGGCATGCGAGGTGCAGGAGCCTCGGAAGAACTTGGTTTAGTGAGGTTCCCTGAGGCAGAACACTCCTCGGTTTCTTCAGAAAATCCCCAGAGGGCTTTCCAGCCTCGGAAAATAGAAAAGCTAGGTCCCCCAGCTAGGTGCCCTTTCTCTCACCAAATTCTTTGGTTGGGAGGGTTCGGGACCCTACTAAAATAGACAAATCCGAAGAAAAAGAGTTGGTACCCGGTTCCCCGACTAAAATGGACGAAACCGAAAAAAATGTCGGGTACCAACTGATTCTAACCTCTCTAGTGGAGGAGTGTTCAGTCGCCTTCCCCAGGTTCCACTGGTGAAGCCGCTGTCTCTTCCTACATGGCTGTGGTGGTGAATACCGTTTTGGTTGATCCCGTTTTGGACTCACCACCCATTTTAGGACCTATTTTAGTGGTTGGAGTGGGATGGAATCACTGGGGGTACGATTTGGATTTTGAAAAGCCCATGGCCACATGTGTTATCCTTCACGGTGAAACGCACAGAAGGGGATCCAGATCCAGCAGCCAGGCCAGCCAGAGTTGCGTTTGGACGAACTCGCCCAACGGCCAGGACGGCGCCTATTGCTTTCAGGAGTGGGCCCGGGGCTGAGGATGCAAGTCGCGTCGGTGTGGGGCTTAAGGCCGGAGCTCGGCCTGGGACGCAAGAGGACGCTATTTCCTGTCAGAAAGTCTAGTGCCTTTGGTGTTGTTGCTGAGTTATGTTGTTTTGGTCAACCCCATGAAATCAGCGAGAGAGAGAGAGAGAGTGTTGAAAAAGAGAACGTGCGCCCCCCCTTCCTCGGTTAACAAGATGGACAGCCCAAGGAGTTGCAGGCCTCAGTGTTTTCAGGCTCTCAGCTGCGCGAGGGGACTTGCAACCCCGCCATTTGGGTTTGAGCGCACGCGTAAGTGTGTGTGTGTGTGGGTTTGTTTTTTCTTTTGTTTGTTTGTTTGATTGTTTGTTTGTTTGTTTGTCTGTCTGTCTGTCTGTCTGTCTGTCTGTCTGTCTGTCTGTCTGTCTGTCTGTTTGCTGGTTTGTTTGCAGGAGTGGTTTGGTTTAGCTGGTTTTGTCCTTTTGGTTCAGTTTGTTTGTTTGCTTCCTTGTTTTTTTGCGTGTTTGTGCTGTTGAACATTTTGTTGGGGTCCCTTAGTTTGGCATATGCCCTTTTGGGGACATGGGCGGGGAGCCGATTCCGAATCGGAGCAGCCGCATGTGAGGCCAAAGGTGACGCAGGAGACTCTGCGGGAAGCTCGGTGAGGTCAAGCACTTCTTCAAACATGTGGGTATGGGTCAAATTTTTTACCGCCAGGATGTGGACCACAGGTTTTGGAAGCCAGGTCTCCACTTGCCAGGGCAACCCATTTGGGGTACCGATTTTTGACCCACAGCCGTGTGGGGCTGTGTTTGAGTTGGTGCTCTTTTCCGGGTTGGTTTCCAGGGATACAAAAAGGAATCCATCCATTTGGTCCACATTTTGTTTGAAATATCGCCATCTACGGGTTGCCATTTGCAAGGTTGCTCTTGGGGGTCTAGGACCGCCGCCAGAGAACACGAGAACGGACGTCTTGTTACTCGCCATACCTGAAAAGGTGTTAAAAAGGAAGCTCCCTTCCATTTGTTTGGGCTGATTTCAGAAAGTCATCACCTTCAACAGAAGTCTGCCCCAAAGCCAGGCATATGCTGCTGCTCTGCAGGTCCGGGGAGGGGGGGGGGGCCTGTCCGATGTTTTGCAAGCAGGCAGGACCCAGGCAATTGGCTTCTATTGGTACACCAGCCTGTTGCCGGATCAGTTTGGTTTACTAGCAGGGTTCCTTCCACAACCCGATGTTGAACAAACGCATGGACATGTTTGGGAGGTCAAGGTGCTGCTGACGTGTCATGTGGCGCTTGCGCCTGGAGGAGAGAATCGTCTCTGAAACTTGTCACGAATGAAATGTAGTGAGGTAAGCGTTGCTTCAGTCAAAGCTGCAGCCGAAGAAGACGAGCTATGCGTCGTTGCTCCAAAATACAGGCGATGCATCTTGAGCCGCGACCGTCTAATCTGGCCACATCTTGCCAGTGGACAAGCCACAGCTCATTCAAAGAAAGATGAAACGCCTAGGTGGTTGCTCTGGTTTTTCCTCGGCCCATGCCATGCCGGGTTATGCTTGGAAAGCTGCATCTGGCTGCATGCGCACCATTTGCTGAGCGGATCTCGGTTACAAACCGTTTTCGGCACGCAATGCTTTGTGACAGCCCGTGCGCACAGCAGCTTGGCAAAAAATGTGCTCAGGACGACACTGGTGTGGCCGCTCGTACTTCCTGTTCGAGGGGGTCAGATCTGGCTTCCTTCCTCCGGATTTCAAGCTGCCCACGCTGTTTTCTGACTTGGCGCAAGGCTTTTCGGGACGGTTCTGCGCCGACCTGCCGGCCTGCGTCACATCTACCTGCGTTGGTACTTGGCAAGACTGTTTGGCTGCAAGGCCCGCTCTTTGTAGCGCCAAACCTCCTAAATGTGTTTTGCTCCCGTTTTCCCGGTTTCCCAAGTCAACACATGCATGTTTTTTCACACGTGGGGGTGCCAGTTTTCTACCAACTTTTGGTTTGACAGGAAGATTCGGGGGCATCCTTTTGGCTCAATTGGGACTTCCAAGAGCGGCCAGGAGCGGCTGAGGAAGGTCCGCGCCGAGGTGGAGCTGCAGGCGTTTGGGGCTTTTTGACTTTCGACGAATGTCGGTGCCCAATGAGCCAAATCAAACACGATGATGTCTTCCCCAAAATATTCTACCCCCAAAATTTAAAGGGGTACCTAACGCGATGTTGCTGGTTTGGAGAAGATCCGAGCTCCTGCGTCTGCTGAGCTCTTGGGCGTCCCCCGGTCCTGCCATAAAAGAATTCCCATCTCTCTCGCTCTCTCCCTCTCTCTCTCTCTGTGTCTGTGTCTGTGTCTGTGTCTGTCTCTGTCTCTGCTTGTCCAGTAATTCTTTCATCTGAGTACAGAAGCAGCACAATGCAATCCTAAGCCAATACTGAGCTACTGCATACCAATACCAAGCCAGCACTAAGCAATGATAACCACTACGAAATCAACACTAAACAAAGACTAAACCAATGCTAAGCAGCACTCAACTTAGGAAAGGCCAATCTGACCCGCAGTTTTTGCTGCGGCAAAGCGATTGGGCCGAAACGACGGGGAAGCAGACACCACAGAAACCCAGGCCGAAATCGGCGATTCAATGTGTAAGTGCGTGTCTCTTCTTCGGCAAAATATGTTTCCCTTGCGCCACGAAGGGTCGTGAAACCCAAGGAGGCAAGCAGTTCGAAGGCCTGAAACTCGCACGTTTGCCGCGTAGCTTCCTGGAAATAATCGGGGAGCAAGCGCAACTGAGTTGACTGGTCAAGGACAGGTTGCCACATGGCCCCTTTTGACTGTGCGCCGATTTAAAGATTTAAAACTGGGATGCCAAGAAGGGTGCATAACTTGTGGGAAACCCAACGAAACAAATGAACAAGCAGTTTGTTTCAAGCAAACTCATCAGGTAGGTCCGCGGGCCAAACATGGGCGATGAATATGTGGGTCGCTGATTGATATAAAAGCGTCCCTCCCCCCAAAGCCAAAACAACTTGTGTGACTCAATAGAGAAAACCGGCCAACCAACTTGGGGCGCAGGGGGCAGATGTACAGAACCCGGTGCAACCTCCCACTAGCAGGACCCTGTTTGTAGCGGGGTGCAAAAGTCCACACGCAGGCGGGAGGTGGAACCGCTTGTGTTAGACATTTCCCGAGGAATTACTCTGTAGAGCAACATGGACCCCTTAAAAGAAGGGTCCCTAAGAAGGTATCTCGCATGATTTGTTTTGTTGGTCCCATGTGAATTTGCGGTTCAGGCAACCTTGCGTGGAGGTGTGCTCGGACCTTTTTTTTCTTCTCATTTCTTCGATTTTTCTGGAGTCGATCGGCCGCATGCGCATTTCCAAACCAGCAACACCCAAACCAACCAAAGCCACTTTGAACACCACGAACCCGACCACCACTTAAAGCCGCCAACCTTTCAATCCACCAACCTTCACCAACCTTTTTCACCACCAACCTTTGCACCCACCTCCCTTTTACACCGCCAATCTCTACACCCGCCAACCCAAGCCTTGTAAAACAGGGGAGGATCGCCCTGGGCCTGCGCAGAGACTTGGACCATGCGGAGGCGCAGGCCGGAAGGGAAGACCAGGTTGGGCGTGGCTCAACAGTCGAGATTCAGGCCGCAGGGTTTGGTCCTTGGTTCCATGTACCAAGGGGGATTTTTGGTGCCACAGTTTGGTCTTGGTTTCTATTTCCATTCACCAAGAAGCCATTTGGGGTACCATAGTTTGAGCCACGGCCATTTGTGCATGAGTAGATGAAGGTTAGTAAGGGATACTCCCAATCCGCCTTTGGAAAACTTCTGGGATTACGACCATTTTAATGCTGGGGTTTTGATTATGACTCATTTGAGTATGGTCACAGCCCACAGCCATTTAGGTGGGTCGCTGAAAGATAGACACCCCTTGAAACTTCCAAGTTTGCCGAAAAAGAGGGAGCGTTGGCCGAGCTGGCGATTGGAGTTCTGTGAGGGCATGGTAGGTAAGGAATCGGCGCGCTGAGTTTGCACTGCGAGTGGCTCTTTCTCGTACTCCCGACTCAGCACAGCTGGGCTTGTCTTTGGAGTAAACCAAAGCCCATGAGCCACGTGCTGAAAACCAAAGGGTAGAAGCTTAGTATCCGGGATAGTTGCGGACATCCACCTGTCCAACTCTAGCATGGTGGGTAAACCATTTTATCCCCAGGTTTCGATCTTTACTCATGGGGTTATTTAAAGGACACCAAAGGAAAGCTGCCCATAAAAGTAGGGTACCATTTTGAGAGATATGTCTCTATGAGTTTTCAGAGTTGGAACCTCACAACAAAGGGGCCCCTCATTCAAACTCATGGGGTGTAGAGTTCAGATGGGGTTGCTTGCTGCGAGATGGCTGATGCTCTGGGCTTGAATGTTGTTTTGCTTGCGCCGTTCAAGAGCCTCGTGCTGCAGATTCCTTGGGCATCCACTACCTAGTGTAACTACTTCTGCCGCCGCCTCCTTTGCTGCCGCCGCTGCCGCCGTTGCCTCTGCTTCTGCCGCCTCTGCTAGTCCTAGTCCTTACACCACCACCACCACCACCACCACCACCACCACCACCACCACCACCACCACCACCACCACCACCACCACCACCACCACCACCACCACCACCACCACCACCGGTCAACAAGGCCAGGATGCCCCCCCCCCCCCCCTTCTGGAGTTCTTTGGCTTTTCTCCTTCTTCAAGCCTCCCTGGCTTCCTTGGTGAGCCCTAGGCCGCTGCGCACCAGCAGGAGAGACCCGACAACGCGCTCGGACTCGTCCGTCGGACTCGCCTTCGCCTGTCTTCTGGTCCCGAGGGATGTGGGTGCCAGTAGTGTCAAGATCGGACGGACCAAAAAACCCCAGCCAGGGGAACATATCTTCTTTGGATATTTTTTCGGGTAGTATGGTTCCTTCCGGATTCTGAAGTCGACACATTGCAAACGAGGTAGCAAGGGTTAGTGCCCTGCTGATGGTTATAAGCATGAAGTGGGTTCAACATTTGACTGGAAGACTGTGCACCGAAGCAACCAGACGTAAAACCTGGTTACACATCGTGGTACCTAGAAGCACTGGCTGACTGGTTTTCCAGAGCCGTTGGGTAAATACACGCCATGGGAATGACGTTTTCGGTTGGAATTGTCCCATCAACTTTCGCCCAACCTGCAAGCTGTTTGTATTTGTCCGTTTGCACATGCAAAACAAACTCAAGGGGTATATCAAGAGTATAACTCCCTTATCAAGCACAGACCAGCTCAAGACCCTATGAGATCCAGCACACCGACCGAATTCTCGGTGGGGAATGGAGGGACCCCCATCCTCTTCATGCATCCTTCTCTTCAAGAAACGGGCCAACACATGCAAACTTGGATGGTTTCTGAGAGAGTACTCCGGGTGAGAATGGAATGCTTTTCTTCTTCTTTTTGTTCTCAAGACAAAAACAACATGACTGGTGCGCAGTGGAGCAACCCAACACCTTTCGTCGCTGTTGGCAGGAGCTGGCCCAGCTCCGCCGCAGCTGGTCGGACGAGCAGCCGCAGCGTGCCGGGGGCCCCGGCCGCTTCGCTCGCTCGCGGGGCCTCGGGGCCTTGGGGCCGGGGGTGTTGGGGGGGGGGGGGAAGCCAACACTGAGGGACCTCAGTAAGGCATGAGGGTTGGGAGGAAGCTAAAACACAAGGGATGAGTTGTGGGGAATCTGAAAACGCAACTGCGAATCATAATTTTTGACCCCGTATTAGTCAACCCCAGTGTATTAACAGGGGGTGTTCCCCTCCAAAAGCGGTGATTCCGCACTAAACCCAATTTGGTCCCAGGTGGTTTGTGGCCTGCACACGGATATAGCGAAATATAGGGATACATGAAGGAAATGTCGACAAATCCAAATGGGCGTGGCTCAAATTTAACCACCCAGGACACCGCAGACTTTGTGGTTGTTTTGCTCTACAAAGTGAGGGTTTCGGGGAGGGGGTTCACCCAATTTTCAACTGCCACGGCCAAATGGGAGTTTGAACTTGTGATTTTGTGTTTGCAAACTGAGGGTTGGGGGGGGGGGGGGTACCTCCCAATTTTCAGCCACCGCCAAACGGGAGTTGTCACTTGTGCTTGCTTCACTCGCCCAAAGCGAATCGACCTCTTGACCTTTTGGTTCCCCCTGTTTGGCCCATTGGTGACCCCAAAAGGTGATCACCTTTGATTTGGGCAACTGAGTGGAATGATTTCCGAGTTTGCAGATTCCACCAGGGTTCTCAAGGCCCAGTTGCCCAGTGGTGCTATTTTTTCCATTTTTTTGGGAAGGGTTCCCTTGAAACTCAACTCCAACCCAAAAAAGGAACCTCCGAGTCAAACTGCCTCTGAGCAACCTGCTTCAAACTGCCTCCTCCGCTCCGAGTCCGCAGGAAGGTCTGCTTCGCGAAACCGGGGACCTGGAACGCAGCCTGGCGCGGCGGCCTAGCCGCAGCCGCGGGTGCAGGTGTTGCGCTTTATTTTCATGGTGGTTGTTGGGACACATTTTTCCCATTTTTGCTTGTTGTGGCTTAGTGTGAAAGCCAACCCCTTGACTGCTAAAGTTTGAATTTTGCTCCCCTTCTAATGTCAACCAATATTTTCCCCAGCAACGGAGCGCAAATGAGCCACGTGCTCAAAACCGATTCGGGTAGATGAAGGTTAAGGGACAATCCCAGCCATACATAGTTGCGGATATCCGCCTTTGTATTTCCTTACATGGTTCTGGGTCAGCCATTTTAATGCCGGGTTTTGATTGTGACTCAAATGGAATCAAGCAACCTTGAAGACAAGGGTTCATTTGTTTCGTCACCAAACATGGAAGTGCACAATCTGCCTTTCCGAGACTCACTCTGCGAGGATCCCTCCGGGCACCCTGAACCCATCCATTCGATCGAGCAAATGGGTTTTGTCACGTGAATCATTTGAAGCCAGCTGCAAGGGACATACCTCTTGGCGGACACGAAAGTCCTTTCAGGCTACGCATGTACCAGCAAAGAATTTAAAGTCGAAACTCGTGTTACTCATTTTGGGCTCAGAGAGGTTCACTGGTCATATAACTGGTCATATGGGCAGAGAGTCCATCACTTCTGGCAACGCCAAGTTTCAGTGAGTTTCTGTGGAGGTTTTCCACTGAGATGCGCTTTCCAGGCTCAGCGGGAGCGGTCCCTGGGCGAGCGCCTGTCGCACTGTGAGAAGCGAGGCAGCCGGGGGCTCGCTTTCCACGGCTGTTGTTGGGTATGGGTCAAAATGAAACCACAGGAACCTACTGTGGATGGTTGCGAAATCAATTTCGCAGCACCTAAGAAACCCTGGAATGATTCGATTGCCTTGTAAATACCAGCAACACGTGGTTTCAACCGTGGTTTCAAAGTGGTGCGAAATGGATTTCATCCAACGTCACAGTATTTCATCCCCCACGCCCCCTTCAGTTTGTCTTTCGAGTTGGTACCGTTTTTTCTTCAGAGGTAAACCAAGCCACAAGGCAACCGCCCATCGGCAGAAAATTACACCTGAGAGAAACCCAAGCGGGCCCTTTTCTGGTGTGTCTTGTTTTTCATTAGAACCTGCTTGAGGGACACGTAAGGGAAACAACCCAAAAAGAAGGCTTCCCCCCCTTGCAGTTGGTGCCCCATAAAGCGAACTTGGAAGGTTCCTCCGAATTTTGAAGGCTCCCCCCAGTAGAACGATGTCCAGCATGTTTAGAAGTGATTATCTGATTGCCGGAAGGAAGGCGACCCCAGAAGGATTCCTATCATGTTTAGAAAGTGTGGTTGACCTCATGCCATTCCAGTGCCGCCAAGCAAAATCACCAAACCAGACCACAGCTTCCATGAACTTCATTGACCCCCATCGAAGACACCCAGAAATGTCGCTTTCAACCAACCCGTGCTCTTCTTTGATGCGGCTGACCAGATGTTTTGAAGCAGCTGGCCGGGATGTTTGGGTGGCACAAAAAGCAAACATGCTGAGGAGGCATGTTTTTGCGTGGTTTTCCTTTGACCTACCATTCAGAGGGAACATGTTGAGGATTTGGCTTAAACGGGCCCACTATGGTCCTTTTTCTCCCATGGCAAGCCAGGGGTCGGCGCTTTCAATCCTCAAGCCGAAGCACGACGGAGCTCCGGAATCTCCCCTTCGCGCGAACGTCAGAAGCTTGGGCCCTAAACACCCCTGGCCGCCAGTTGCATTGAAGGACAGAGCCTTGCGGACAGTCAGCAGCGCATCTCCGCCCACATATATATATATATATATATGCATACATCTTACACATATTTGTTCTATATGTGGAGAACATGTTATATATATATATAATACAGAGCTGTGTATATGCATACTATGCATTTTCTGTATATATATATATATACATGCGTAATATGTTTGTAACTATATACATAGATGTTTCCCTGACCCTTCGTTTCGGATGCGCTTCTGGGTATGCAGCCGCGGTGCTTCTGGGCTGCGTGCCGTCAAGAAGGCCAAGGAGAAGATCTCCGCGCCTTCCAGGCGCCGCTCGAAGCTTTGAGCCAGGGCTCCTTTCCAGCGGCTTCCATGAGGTTAAAAAGAATGGTGGGGACCCCGTTGTTTGGAGACTGACTCACATGACCACAGGTGTCCCTCTTTTTTTTCTCTTTTTTTTGCTTGCTTCGGTCGAAAACTAGATGGCGATTCCTGGTGTACCTGGTGGTTTAATGATTTGCCAGGGCCATCTATTGCCCCTAACAGGACACCTATGTTTGGATGGCTTCCATTTGATGATAGATGGCTTCCAAGGGCCCTTGTTAAAGATCCTTTGGCTTCCATTTGGGCGGTCAAAATGTTTAAGCAGCCAAAGTTAAGCAGGTTGTAGTCTACCTTTCCATTTGCCAGGGTTCCATTTTGGACGCCTATGTTTTGAACCCAGTTGAAAATAATATGCTGTATTTCCTGTTGGTTTCAAAGGGAGTCGATTTCACTACTGGAATATGGCGGTGGCTCAAAATTAAAGAGCTAGGGTTGCGCAGGTGGTCTATATTGCCCCCTAGGGTTCCATTTTGGGCCCGGTGGTTTGAGCCATACCCATCCTGAAACCGAAGCAAACTTGAGCATCATGGAAGGGGCCCACAGAGTTGGGAGGACTTAAGTCGACATGGGTTCAAAAGGCGCCCCGCCTTTTTGTTTTCTTCTCCCATGTCCAAAACTGGGTGCCCCAGCTAGGTGCATGTCCTTCTCACCGAATCTTTTTTGGCTGGGGTTTTGGGGTTTTGGGTTCGGGACCCTAAAATAGACGACAGAACAATTTGGTACCAACTTATTCTAACCTCTCTGGAGGAGCTAGAAAAGGAAAGTGGTGTTGCCTTTGGGTGCGATCCCGATGCGTCCGATCCGGCCTCTCTGCCAGAAATTGTGTGACAATTTCCACCAGTTTCAGACCGGGTTGCAGGAAATTGGGCATTTCGGTCAGCCAATCTGATCCTTGCAGTTCAAAGAAAGGAAAGGGTGTTCTTCTATGGGTAGGGTTCATTTGGACACTTCCCGACGTTTTCGGCCCGATCAGACTGCTTGGGGTTTGCGAAGCGGCCTTTTGGCATCCCAGAAACTTTGCCACCAAAACCTTTTTTTCGGGTTTGACGCCCAGTTTCGTCGACCAAGGGTGGACCCCCCAAAATGGGTGGACCCCCCCAAAATGAGCCCTGAAGAAAGGGTCTGAGGGTCACCAAGTGTAGCTATTTAACTCGTTGAAGCTGTATGGTGCTCTTCTTGGTTTTGGCAATCCGTTTTGGATGGTGCACAATAAGTAAGTCAAGAGGTTTGTCTGTGGCAACGAGGAGTAGGACTTGCTGATGTGTGCCCCCGCTTGCTTATGTTTTCTAGGTATGGTGATACTAGTGATGTTGGTGATGCTGGTGATGTTGGTTATGCTGGTGATGCTGGTGATGCTGGTGATGCGGCGGATGCACAACCGAACGGGAGGGGAACCAGGCAAGCAGGAAAGCTGCATTTTTGGTGTCGTTTGGGTTGGTTGGGCAACTGGGAGACTCCAAACCAAGACGGAATCTGAGAAAGATAAAAACATGGGGCCAGCTGCATTTGAGAATTGAGAGTTACAACAGCAGATCCCGGATACGCCTTTTGGAGCGGGGATCCTGGAAGCATGCTGGTTAGACCCCACACCTCCAAACCAATCCAAACCAAGAATGAGCAACGGGGGGTGACTTTGATGGTAAAATCATGGGCCCGGTTTTTGCAGCTGTGGTTGTCAATGCCAATTTTGGGGCAGGTGATTGCACCAATTTGAGAACCGATTTTAGTGGTTGGATTGCGGAAAAGCGGAAATTTCATGATCTCCCATCCAGGAAGCAGCTCCGATCCGCCTTGAGCCGTGAGACAAATGTCCTGGAGGTGCCCTCCGCTTTCCGTGCCCGGACGGGGCTTTGACCCAAAATATGTTTTGGGGCCTGAGGAAAAAGAAGGACATGGCCATTTTTCTGCTTTTTCCAATCAAAAAAAGCTGTTTCCAAGAAAAAGACGTGTTTCCAAGAAAAAGAAAAGGAACAACACTTGTTTCCAAGAAACAAGAAACATACTTGTTTCCACGAAATTGGTCCCCTAAATGGTTTGGTTCTTCGTCTTTGTAGTTGCTCCACCTTTTGGAGAGACTCCCGAAGAGGGCGGCGCCCCATTTTGGAACCCTTTGGACTTGTGCTGGATAAGGCCATGCTGAAATCTCGTTTTTCAACGTCTGCAGCATACACTTGGTGCGCAAAATAAGTGAGCCAGAGCCAAACAAACGGGTTTTCGTTGGCAGTTGACGCCCCAGCTGACCGGGACAACGGGGCCCCACCTTTTTGCAGCCTGGCCAGGTTTCAGGTTTTGACCATGGGCAGATGCACCTGTTGCGGTTCGAAGGTGTTCGCACAGGCCACCCGCATGGTTTTTTTTGGGTGTTTGCCTATGTTGCAAAAAGCGCTGGAGGTCTCTGAAACCTTGACCTTGCTAGATTTGTGACTCACATCTCCCTTGGTCCATGTCCTCTTGTGTGGGTGAATCATTGTAACTCACCCAGACCTCATTTGCATTGCACCGGAGGCTCTTCGTGTCTTCGGAAGGAATCAATTCTATGTCACAGAATATCGCATATGTCAAGATCTTGGCGAAGTGAAATGCCGAACCTCGGCGTGTCTCGATGTCGACATGCCAACCGCAACGTCTCCCATGAAAGATGCGGTCACCATTTCAAGCACGAGTATTCGTAATTTAGTTTAGGAACTCGCCAAATTTCCCGCACGGGCTCACTGAACAAAATCCCATGCCCTTTGCAATACTCGGACATCTTGACCGTCTCTCACAAAAAACCGCTTGTTTTGATCCAAATCGGCGAATTGAAATGGAATGTGCTTGGAGTTTTAGCCAGCAACCTGACAACTCTCTACTGCAGCGAAGAACCCTGTAGACATCGGTCTGTAGCATGTAGATCCCCATGAGTGACAAAGCTACTGGTAGTCTACTGGTAGTCTACTGCTTGGGGGGGTCACCCAATGTCCACAACCGGGCAAGCCCACTGTTCCCACAATCTTCGTAGTTCGCTTTCTCCTAGCTGTCTGGGGGTGACATCTCCATTCCTTTCCGGGACCTCCTTTCCAATCCAAACGCAAATGCGGACACCGGCCAACACGGCGCGGGTGTGTCGGCAGCAACCGCTTCGGATCTCGTTTCGATCGATGTTGAGTCGATTTCCCTTGTGATTGACACCTTTTGGAAAGGCTAGGAGAGTTTTGCTTGGGAAGGTTTGAAGGCATAGTGGTTTGAAGGCATTGGGAAGGCATGGGAAGGTCTGAAGTGGATTGAAGGCGTGGAGATGGCATGGCCAGGCTAAAACAGGCAGTTCATATTGAGGGAGGTTGGACATTTGGTACGCCCGAAGGTGCTGCGGGAGACGAAAGCCAAGCTGACGCTGCGGAATTACAACGATGCACTCTTGGAGTGTGCCAAGGCGTGGTCGGCTTTTTGCTCGCCTTTTGCCAAGAATCGTTTGGGGCACTTTACGGGAACCCATTTTTCAAGGCCCTTTAAGGATACATTTGTGAACAAGGTGAAGAGAATACATTCACTAGCTGATTTACATTGTGGACATGTTACCTTTTTGGGAGTGCTTCTAATCTGCGTTGCCATTTTGGTATGTATCCTTCTGCCGAAACCCTGTTTTTGGCTGGGACACGCGGCCACAAAACGAGCCAAGGCCAGTGTCTGGCAAACCACCTGCGAGATCTTGTGGTCCATGCCGGAGCTTGCTGTGCGCCCGGATATTTCGAGCTTCAACTCCTCCATCAGATCTTGCAAGCAAGGCAACTTGTGGGTGGTCAAGCATGATGTGGATGCACAAAGTCCTTTTTGCACCAGTTGGTAGGCACTTTTTCTCAGTATTCATAGGGATTCATTCATCCCAACTGGTGTAGGGTTTTGCTTACAGTATTTATGCCCCCCAATTTTGATTGAAGACGACCATATTTCCTGGGCAACTTTGATCCCTGCAATGTGGAGGTACATGTCGTGCCGCCGTTTGTTGGAAGTTTTATTATTTTTTTTTGGGAGGGGGTAAAGTCCCTTTGAAGAGACTGATTTTCAGGCCAACAGTGGCAGTCCGCCCTGCTCCTCTTTGAGTGCATGCCACATCACAGCATCTCGCCGGATATAATCAGCTTCAACACCACCATCAGTTCACTCGAGAAGGGTGGGCAACACAAGCGTGCTCAGAGCTTCTTCGGCAACATGATGCAGGACTGATTTGATTGGCCAACAGCTAGGGGTCGTGTTGTGTTAGAGAGATGCTTGCGTGCGCCTGTCAAACGTACTGAGAGGATGTTGCTGTTCTTTGCTGGGAAGCCTCTAGTTTTGACACATACCGCATGTACCCACAAGGCACGTGGACCTTGGACAGTCCAGTTGACCATGCTGCTGCGTGTTGTTACAACCTCTACTGCTGATTCATTTGGAGGACTGGACGAAATAGGAATGGCTCTCCTTTTGTGGGAACTTTGGGGGATTCCTCAAGTACTCCTGCGGCTCGATCCGAAGTTGGATCAGCCCCTCCATCACATTTCCTTGTAAGGCAATCGTGGCAGTGACCTCCTTTTCCATGTCCATTACGCCTACCTTCGGCCATATCTTGGGCCAAACAATGGCGGTCCATTTAGGGAAAGGTAAGGCCTTGGAGAGGTCGTTCTCGATCCTTCGTCAAGGTATAATTTGTTTGCGGAAGACATTACGCAAATGTGATTGGAGAGTGCTGTAGGATGTGATTTCCACTTCTTACATTCAACGTTCTAGGTGTTGTTGTGGCCCTGCTTGCCAGGTTCTTTTTGTGAACCCGTACTTGCTTTGCGTGTCTCCTATCCAGGGTTGGTCAAGCTTCCTTTGCAGGAGGCAGTCACCCCGGACGTCATCAGCTTCAATTCCACCATCAGCACCTGCAAGCATCGCCGACAGTGGCAGCTCGCACTACAACTCTTCGAATCTCAGCGCAAAGTTAACCACACCTCTTTGATTTTACCCAAGGACACCCAAAGGGGACAGGTATGTATCTTTTAATTTGTTTGTGGTTTGTCCAAAACCCTGATTTAAAGAAGACAAAGACAGGAGTCCATGCCAAAGCACGAAGTGCTTCCAGACCTCATCAGCTTCAACACCACCATTGACTGCTGCGGCCAGTGGCAAACTGCCCAGCGCCTGCTGGGCACAATGGCCTCCTCGAAGGTGATCCGCCAAGTTTTTTCGGGAGGAAGGAGGGTGAGTTTCCTTAAGCAACAACAACAACGACAACAACAGCAGCAGCAGCAGCAGCAGCAGCAGCAGCAGCAGCAGCAGCAGCAGCAGCAGCAGCAGCAGCAGCAGCATTGGCGTCCTTTGGTAACCACAGCATGTTGGCGAGTTGTTGACACATGTCTTGGTGTCAAATTTTTCCGTACTTTGTATTTGTATGTTTTCTTGCAACTAGTACCATCTCTTTATTATTCGAATGATGTGTCGGGCACTTTCCCTATCAATTTAAGCCATTTGGATTAATCTTGCATGGGTTGTTGGTGCGTCTTCTTCTTCTCCTTACTTTTTAAAGAGAAAACACTCTTTTGCTGTTGATTGTGTCCTTTGTGTTCTTTGGATGCCTCATTGGGGTACGGGTCAAAACAAAACCACCAGGGGACCGCAGGTTTTAGTTTTTGGTTCTATTTGCCAGGATTCCATTTTGGGTACCTATTTTGACCCACTGCCAGCTGAATTGGGCGGTGAACTTGGGAGATCGGCTCTGCTTCAAGTTCGGGAATGAGCCTCAAGGCTACATCTTGGGTCGACGTGTGCGCCAAGTGATCCCACAACCATGTGGGTCTTTCCTTTTCTCCAGGTTTCGCCCAGTGACAGCACCTGGGCCGCCGCCATCAGCTGCTGCGAGCGCCAGGAGCCGTGTTTTTCCGCGAGGGGTTCAATGTGAGAGGTCAAAGGAGCCCATGGTGAAGATGTTGGGGGGGTTCAACTGTTCAACTGGGTCAACACCCATTGTACCATTTTGGGGTAGGTGAATTCTCCACCCGTTTTAGAACCTATTTTAGTGGGGATTGGGATGTTCACTGGGGGTACTTTCTTTGGTGCATGTTGCCAAGGGATGTTAGGACTTTAACTTTTGCCAACCAATGAATTTTCCGTATTAAACCATGAAAAATTAAACTTCTAGCAGGGGAGCAGAAAGCGACCGAGGTTTTGGGGGTTCAACTGATTTCAGGTTTTGGACATATTGTGAAATGATGAGAAGTGACCTTGAGTTGATAGGAGTTGGGGTTCAAATAGTAAGGGGCAATTCAAATAGTGGGGGTGGGGGCAGAGCAGATGCCGAGCAGATGCCGAGCAGATGCCGAGCTGATGCCGAGCTAATGCTGCGGATGCCATGTTTGTCTGTTTGGTGTGTTTTCAGGTCCGATTCTAGCAGTTTTCTAGTCGCGAGCGCTTGTTGCAGATGATGCAGGGGAAGCTGGAGATGCTGGAGATGCTGGCTGGAGATGCTGGCTGGCGATGCTGGGGATGCTGGGGATGCTGGAGATGCTGGTTGTATGCGGGAGATGATGCTGGAGATGCTGGCCAGTGATTCCAGGGAGCTGGCTACCGCTGGGTATTCTGACGTTGGGTAGTCCTTAAGGCTGATTGAATTAATTCGGACGGCTCGAGGGTTTTTTGGAGATTGTAACGTGGCCGTGTTTGGTTTGTCTCAAGCTTGAAGTACTTGGGAGACTCTGCTTTTCATGTGCCGGCAGCCCCCCGCTTTCATTTTTTGGCCGTGCTGGTTTGCAGATGTTTGTGACTACCGCAAGGATGGTTGTTTTGTTCTTCGAAGTCGTTAGTGCTCTTTCTTTTGGCCCCAAATGTATTTCTAGGTACCGAAAGGCTTCTATCTGCTTACGAATAGTTTATATGTTTCCCTGGCTTAGGGCAGCTATCGCTGGGAGCTGGCCCAGCTTTCCATATCAGGGCACAGCAGCTACTTTTCTCCCTCCAACCGTCCATCACACATCTATCTTTCAATTTTAGGTGACTTCCGGTCTCTCCCTTGCTGCAGCTCAGCAGCCCAACCATCCCAGAGGTGGTTTCCTTGAAGGGGGGCTGGGTTCATTGCCTTTTCTTCAAAGTCAGACCCCAACACCTTATTCAAGCCTTTTCCCTCCAACTGGCGGTTTCCTAGCAAACTGGGTTCATTTTCCCTCCCACGGCACCTCCCTACCCCATCCCCAGGCCCAGTGGCAGCTCGCCCTGCGTTGGCTGCCCTTCGCGGACCGCCCCGACGCCGCCGCCGAGGGCGGCCGCAGCGCCGCGAACGGCGCCCTGGCCTCGGCGATGCGCGGCTGCGCCAAGGCGCGGCAGTGGCAGGCGCTGACGAAGCTTCTGGAGGGCCTCAAGGCCTTGAAGGCGGGAAGGCGAACTCGAAACCCAAGCGCCGAAGCCTTTTTCGTTTTTTGGGGGGGAATTTAGGTCTTTTTGGGGTACCCTGGTCACTTTTGGAAGGAACAGCAAATATGAATTGCTACTTTGTTTAAAGAAGAAGCAACCGCAACACTTGTTTTTGTTGTCTTGTTGTGTGTGCATGTGTCTGTGCGCATGTGTGTGTGTGTGTGGGGTGTGTGTGTGTGTGTGTGTGGTGTGTGGTGTGTGGTGTGTGTGTGTGTGTGTGTGTGTGTGTGTGTGTGTGTGTGTGTGTGTGTGTGTGTGTGTGTGTGTGTGTGTGTGTGTGTGTGTGTGTGTGTGTGTGTGTGTGTGTGTGTGTGTGTGTGTGTGTGTGTGTGTGTGTGTGTGTGTGTGTGTGTGTGTGTGTGTGTGTGTGTGTGTGTGTGTGTGTGTGTGTGTGTGTGTGTGTGTGTGTGTGTGCCCCCCTGTTCCTAAGGGGTTTTGCGGTCGTGCCTTTCTCTCTTTATTGGAGTCGACGCCACCTTGCTGGATGTCCTGGCATGCAGTAGCCAGATTGGCCGTTGGCGTCCCTGAAGAGGAGGGCCAATCTAGGCGAACAATGTTCAGGCATGTGTGAAGCCGAAACTCCATTGCCCTGCCGGAGACCTTCAAACAGCCTGTGCCTGCATGGTGGTGCGCATTGTCAGTTTTGCCGTCTCATATCAAGTGTGTTTAGGCACTGCGTCCGGGCTTCGGTCAGTGTCTTGATCCCCTTTGCGGGCACCTGTTATGACCCATGTACCGACACCTTCTTCAGACAACCACCGGACCTTGTCGCTCGCGACTCTGGAAATCCCCCTGTTGACTTTTCGCCGTTGACCATTCACCACGGGCTTGGACATGTCCCGGACGTTTCAGCACCCCAGATTGCGTCACGTTTGACTTCCCCACTTGACGGGCTGCCAGACTACCCGACATATCAGGCATGAATCCATGACGCCGCCAGTTGGTTATTGGCTCGCAATTGCCGGCAGCAGATGCCACGGCCCAACGCAGGCCCGATGTCGAACTCAGCAGGCCCCATGACCAAGGAACACTGCGGGCCCTACGCCGCCCAGGTCACCAGTGCACCAGACAGCATCACCGAGCAGGAGTGCGCTTGTGACACCAACCTCTAGCATCTCTGGCGCGGTGTCCAGCACCTCAAGGGCTGCCAAACCTGCAGTTCTCTTGCTCCCGGCGACGCCTCGGCATCGATCCCTACCCTGCCTGTCTGGCCTGCATCAGTAGCTGGCCCTCTGCCGCAAATCCTGGTGAAAGCACGCCCAGCCACACCGATGACTCCAATGACTCCAATGACGCCGGCCACCCCAACGGCTTCAACTACAGCATGCCCACCTATGACCACAGCGCCGACCCCTATCGCACCGATCCCTACGGCAACTCCATCAGGTCAGATGCTTCCACCGCCCAACCCACCAGCCAGATCACGCCACACAACGGAGGGAGAGCGGTCACGTTCCCACAACACTTCAAGTCAGTGCCCCCACAGCGGCGAGGTCGAGCTCGCTCCAGGACGCCACCACCGATCTTCCGAAGGGACACAACATCGGATAATTCCACCACGGCAGCACCGGCTCTTGCCGTGTCGGCACCCACAGCAGCCAAGTCCTCATCCCGAGCGCCTACGGCAACTAAAGCTTCATCCCGACGACCGAGAAGCAATCGATCTCCACTTCCGCGCAGCAGAAGCAGTGCCCCATCGGCTCCAGCCTCAAAGGCCACAGGTGCTCACCCAGATGTGGGGTCGTCCTCGAGGAGCATGCAACTACGCCCAAATCCGCAGGCGCACCCACCGCTGATCCTGCTTCCCAACCCGGAGTCCGACCCGTGGAGGAACGAACTTCAGGTGCTTGCCGCACCGTACGTCCGCGAAGGGATCCCGGTCAATCAGGAGCAGATGGACTATGTGGCCGCTACCTTGAATGCAGCCGGCATACCGTCTCAGCACTCCACCCTGAACTATGCAAAGGTCAATCCGGAACATCACTTTTATAAGATCACTCCGCACTGGTTCATGCTGACCATCCCCTACCTTGGCGCTACAGTTCGGCTCAAAGAACCAACGAAGACGCGACCCATGCTGCTCTGGACTCACGCATCCAGTGTCGGCGGCACTAGAGGCATACTGCGGAGCCGACAGATCCATCCTTCCAGGCAGCACTCCTCGGAGTGCCCAGCCTTTTACGCCCAAGGCTGGAAGATCACTGGACACGCCGACTATGATGCTGAAGAAATTGCCCGCACGATGAGCCAGAACTGGAGTATGTCTTTCAACATGGCCCAATTGCTGCTGTTTGGACGCGCTGTCGGTACCTGTCAGCCGATTCGATCGGGAGGAGAGCAAGCTTGCATTGAGGCCCTGGATTCCAGTGAACGTCCTGACGTCATCCACTATGTGTCGGGCAAGTGTTGGATGGTGATTCCAGAAGCAAGCCAGATCGTTGGACTCGCATGGCCTACCGATACGAAGCCGCCCACAGGTGTCCTCCGCTCGTGAACCTGCACCAAGAGCTTCTGCAACCAATGACAATTTGTGATGTTTCATTGCGAATAAGAGCATCCTTCGCCACACTGCCGTCTTCGACCACCGACGATATTTTGCGACAAAAAGTGCACGCTAGAGCCTTACTCAAGCATGACTTTCTTGTTGGTCTTACTGCGGGTTCTTTCGCTTTTTGATGATTCGTTGTGACAACTGCTGTTTCCCGGTTTCAAAAAGCCCTGGGTCCGATTGCAAATCGGGTGCCGTTTCGACAATTTGTGCCGTATCCCTAGCTTTTAATCTATCAGCAAGTGTTGACGACGAACTCCCATCTCGTGATGGCTTCTCAGTGGAACTATTCATGGCCGGCGACATCGGCACCCTCCTCCTCTTCGCATCCGGGATCCTCGTACCTTCCATCATGGTCAGTACCGCAGTCCCAGCAGGAGGTCTATTTGAGCTCCAATCGGATGGAATCCTTGCAGCATCAACCTCGAGAGGAAGCAGCACCTCGTGTCAATCCTCTTCGGCCTCCACATATGGCTCACCAGTTTCCTCCTCAACCTCCCGGTCAGTTCTACAACTATCACGGTGGTGGGACAAACCACATGCAGACAGGTCCTCGTCCCCCACCACCAGCACCGCCAGTTCAACCTCCAGTTCGGGCACCTCTAGGCCAAGGTGATGCAACGCAGTACACTCAGCCTCGATATTCGCAGCTACTCCCTAGCACCTTCCAATCTGATGACATCTTTTTTCCCGATGGATTGCGCTGGTGGACAATCACGGAGGACGTACACCTGCTCTTCAGCAGGTATCACTCGGCTGTCCTCGAACCCTAATGAAGTAGTGCCTTGTTGGGCACCACCCCCAGTCGCAAAACCTACGGGCGTGCTGCTCTCGCGCACGCACTGCGGGTTGACTGAGCGTGGAAGGTCCGGGCGGAGTTCGACTCGCTGCTTCCAGTACACTGCGTTGGGCTGCGAGAAGTGGGTGAAGGTGTACATGTTCGGGTGGATGCGTAAACGTCGGAGTCGGCGTCTGAGTTCCGTGAGTGCATGCGTGGGACGACCGTAGTGATGAACCATCAGCAGCGTGGACATTGACTCGGCCCACATAGACAGTTGCTTGTTGACCATCGGCATGTTGAGGATTTGGCGACTCGTGACGATGATCAGATAGAGGACCTGATAATACTGGTAGGATGCATGCACATCGAGCGAGTCACCGAGTCTGATTGCAATAAGCGCCGTGAGGTAGGGAAGGAAATAATCGGTGCCATGCTGCAGGCTCACTGGCCAGGATGGCTCGGGAATACCATAGTGTCTGGCTGCACTGTAAAGTTCTGACCGTTCATACTTGCCGTAGAGCTGCCAAAGAAACACCGTCTCTGGAGATTGAATGACCGGCATGGCTTAGCCATGCATCCAACGCTCGAGCACTAAACGGTTAATTGGGTCAACTGGAAACAGCGGGGAAAAAAAACGCCGACCCGCGACCCCAAGAAAAACAGGAAAACGAAAAAAGAAGGAGAAAAGGCAGCTGATGGTCTTAGGGCAAGGTTCAAGCACGATGAGCAGCAGGCCTTTTGTGCCAGTCGTGTCACAAGGTGCTAACTTCCTTCCTGGTGAGCGCTACAGCCGCTCCTCTCACTTGCCATACATGTACAGAACCGTGATAAACTGCAAGAGTGCTCGCTTCGATCCCTTGCTCACTAAGGAGATTGGGGCCCCCCACTTGACTGCAATGGTTTTCAGCTGCTCCACCGTGTCCGATGCCAGCTCCTGCTTGATGAGATCGAGGTAGGTCGCTTGGTTGGACAGCGTGCGTTCGTGTAGCCATGCCTTGAAGACCTTGTCCGTGAGGCTGGTGGGAAGTGGTACCTGTTGCCCTTTGGGATTTCCCTGACGTAGAAGTTCTGAGTCTAGTGTGATGTCCGGGGCAGTCTCCTTTCGCTTTGCCGGTCGTCGCTTGGGGGCTGGATCAGCCTCCGGGGATGGAACTGGTAGGGGGGGTCCCTGAGCATCTGAGTTCGCCGCATTGATGTAGAGGGACTGGTCAGAGCGGCCGGGCGTGGGGGTCCAGGACGCGGCATTGGAAGGGGACGAGGATGGCTGCTTCTTATCCGGTGTAAGAGTGATGCCCTTGTTCTTGTAGCGCTCCAGCTGTTGTTCCAATTCGGCAATTTTGTGGCGAGTGAGGTTCTCCTGCTTGGCGGGCTGCAGCGACTCTATGAGATCCACGATTTTGAGCGCAAGTGGCTCCATAAACTGCATAGCCTCGTTGCGCTTATCCGGCGCATTGTCCGCGTGGAGAGAGCGAGCTGTCCTGTCGATGTCGACCTCCCTGCCTCTCAATGCTTTGAGAATGGATGTCAATAAGACCGCCTCGGCTATCGTCTGAGCCATGACTGGTGTGCTGTATCGCCCGTTTGACAGCGCTCGTAATGCGTGATCTTCTGCTCCTCCTCGAAGAAGTCGTGTCAATGGAAGATCCAGGATAGCTGTTCCTGCGAGCCCGACCCTTCTGGACCACTGAGTGGGTTGAACGTGACGGTACAGCTGCAGGCCGCGGACTTCCGTATACATTGGAAGCACCAGCATCACTTATCCTAGTCGAGAACACAATCGTAGGGCCAAGTTACTGGGTATTCAGCACGGACAGTTTATCAATGTGGAACCAGCCCTCAGATGGTGGCATCACTTCGGCAACTATGACGAGTTTGCTACATGGGTCATCCTGACAGACCCCGACCACGCGGTCACCTGGACCCAGGAACATGCCTTGATTAGCATTTATCAGCCGTCCCTCAATTGGCCCTATATTTATCGGCGGTACAAGCGCATCTCCACCGGCTATACGGCTACCAGGTTTCTTGCAGAACAGCCCTGGTCCAGGTTCGGCAAACGCCTTTTCCTCCGTTTGCGCAGGAGGAGCTGCACTGTCTATGGCAGGAACTTCCATCGGGTGGCACTCAAACACACCCAAGCCTGGTCCATCATCGCTCGCCTCACCTCGGAGCACATTGAATCCTGGGAGGAGGAAAAACGACTTCGTAGCGGACGGCATTCAGACTGGATATATATGCTATATACAGGCTGTCTGGCAATGTGGAACAGCCTCATCGGCATCGAGTTCGGAACATTCTGCGAAGAGTTCTTGATTTCCGTCAACTTCAGCAACCCAAGATCAACTTGTTATTGCGATTACCGTGGCTGTCCCATCCACATTATCAGCGGTCCACCAGGGAAGTGCTTCGTCGGCTCGTCCTCGACCATCGCAACTGGGCTCTTCCATTTCACTTGCCCAGTACGAAGTTGGCAGAGACCCCTCATCCTCGGGTCCATACAGTTATGTGGAACTTCTCGTCGTTTCAGGACTGCTACCTCCTGACATCCCCCGGACCATCATCGTGTCAGTGCGCAGCCTGGCTAAAACGTCAGCCCTGGCTATCTCACGTTCAAGGCCATGTGGCCGCGGGATTAGATGAGTTCCGGTTTCCGGGAACCCCTCAGCACGTTCATTACACCTCAGCGCTGGCGTCGTATTATGTGGACCTTTCAGTTTACGAAGTGCAGGTTCATGAACGCCTACGAAAATGGTGTTTGCACCACGGCCTGCCCCTGGACCAGTTCCACGCACCTCTCATGGAGCACCTACGCAGTCAATTTCAGAAACATCGGCAGCACGCGTCCACCCATCAGCTCCTTACCAAGCACCAACTGAACATCCTGCATCGACACCTCGGCCAGGATTTTGTGTGCCATAACGAGGATCACGACAACCACCACCTCATGTTCTTCTGCCCTCAACTCTACTTCAAAGGCCTCCACAACACCTGGCTTCAGTCAGGCACATTTGCCGCTACTCCACTGAAGCCCGATCAAGCCGGGGCTCTTATTGTTGAAGCTATTCCTCGGCACCTGCAGAAGAGGTACAAATGGGCATACAGGAAGAAGACCACCGCCATCCCGGTTGGCAAAGTTTTTCTCAAACGAAAGAAGCAATGGAAATCGGGGCGGACTATTATAGCCTACCATAAGGTGGTACATCGGCAGCTCTTCAAAGCGGTTGCAATCCTCCTCGGCGAGATCGCAGCGGTTACATGGAAGTGTTCGTGGGGGATACACCCCACGCCGAGGATATGGCAGAACGTCAAACATTACTTTGACAACACAGACGACACAGTCACCCTTGCATTCCACAATGACGATTTGGTCGGCTTCTTCAACAGTGTCCCTCAGGATCAAGTGTGCGCAGCAGTCGAGCAGCTATTAGCAGAGCACCGGCGAGAGCATCCTGGTCTCATCTATTCAGTGGAAACTCAGGCAGCTGTCCACTACAATCGGGTCTTTGCGGGTAAGCAATCCTACGGACGTACGCCGACCACGCGTGGAGGACATCTTGGATATCGTCAAATCCAGCTTCCAATGCATGTATGTCCAGGTGGGAACTCTCATCCTGCGCCAAGTCCACGGAGCTGAGCCCAGTTCTCAGCCACATCTGCGTCGCGAGGCACGAAGTTCTTTGGCAGCGTATCTACGGACAATGGTTCGCCAGTCACAATATCTTTTTGGAGCGATATGTCGACAACAGATTTGTGATCTTCCCGTCTCCGGCCTCCGGTCACCCAGCAGCTCCATTGGAGGCTCTGCTTCAAGCTGACTTTTACGGTGCCCCCATCGTGTTGGAACAGGTGGGATCTTCTGAGTTCCTCGGCTTCGTGATCGACGTGGGCGACCGTGCGATTTACTACAAAACCCCAACCAAAATCTGGCAGATCAGAGGACCCCGCACTGCAGGAAGTCTCTCCACCCTTCTCTCCGGGGCCAGATCACGGTCAGCCCTCGCCACCAAGTACGCGCACCCGGCCCGAGCAGTGCAGATGGCACTGGATCAGCTCCGCAGTATTTATTTGTCCGCCGGTTACAAGTCAGCTGACCTGCAGCACCTGTTTCATCTTCCGGCGATCCCAACCAGAAAGAACGCTTAAGTGCCAGTTGTCGCTGTTTTTCGATGCTTGGCTTTGTGGCTCGCTCTTGTTGTTTTTGTTTCGGTCTTCTTCCGGACCGGGTTTGGCTCGTTTGGGCTGTTGCGTTCGGGTGCTCTTCTTCTTCTGTTTGGGTTCCGGGGTCCCTTGACTCTTGTGTTGATCACGGAGCTCGTTCGCTGGTTCAAGACGTGGGCCTTCTCGCCGACATCGGAAAGCGGTCGTCATGCTCGGACGCATGATAGCACTTCACCACCGTATGACCCAGAACGCTGCGGACATGATGCAGCTCATCCAGGAGACCTTGAATCAGGCTGACGAGGCACACAGTCGCCGGCATCATGACGGGCAAGGTCGCTTGCGGCAACAACATGTCCGAGGCCTGTCGCTGGCAGAATCATCGCGACCACGAGCACATGATCATGCTGGATTCGATGAGGTGGACCCACCTGGCCC
The DNA here is from genome assembly GCA_963377175.1 of Effrenium voratum. Lineage (NCBI taxonomy): Eukaryota > Dinophyceae > Suessiales > Symbiodiniaceae > Effrenium > Effrenium voratum. The sequence goes on from CAUJNA010003246.1 coordinate 219,488, forward strand.
GGTGATCCTGAATTCGGTCAACTCGGAGACTCCGGCCGACCCTCCACCACCAGTCGGCTTTCAGTCACTCCAGCTACACGCGGACCATAGGCACAACGCAGTGGCCAACCCCAAGTCGTTGTCCTACGGCATCATCACGGGGGACACCAACGAGGCTATAGACCCGCGCTCGAAGAGCCCCATGGCGCACACCTATGCTGGTCAGCTGAGCATCAAGAAGGCCAATATTCCTCGCTCCATCATGGACAAGACAGGCACGGACCGACGCCGAACAAAGCGGAAGAGATGCCGCGCTACATCTTCCGAGAACACGAACTCCCCAGAGCCTCCGGCGCCTCCAGCATCTCGCACTCCAGCACCTGCTCCGGTATCTCCTTGCACTGGACTGTTCTCCTCTCCTGAATCTCTTCCTGAACCTCCTCCTCATGCTCACTCCGATGCCGGCAACCCCGGAACTCCCCCAGAAGTACCTCGGGCCTGGACAGAAGAAGATGACCAGCAGCTCTGCAGCTTGAAGGGAGACAGCCGGTCCAAGTACTCGTACAAGTCGCTGGCCAAGAAGCTCAACCGGTCCATCGCGGATGTCACGCAGCGCTGGAAGAGTCTGGAGCGCCTCAGGAAGGTGAAGGAACAGCATCAGAAGGCCACCGGAACTTAGGCGGTGAAGCCACATGTCAAAATGGCCGCAAGTAGGCGAGCACAGGCAGGAGTTCCACAAACAGACCAAATCACCCATCGGGAATTATGATGGAGGCGGCTTTCAGAACTTGGCGGTTTCTCTGAGTGTTGAGTTTCGGGCTGTTTTGGTTCTTTTTCCCCCTGCGGGGGGTGTGTGTGTGGCCCCCCTGTTCCTAAGGGGTTTTGCGGTCGTGCCTTTCTCTCTTTATTGGAGTCGAACGCCACCTTGCTGGATGTCTCAACATGAAGTAGTGTCACCTGCCGATGGCGTTCCTGAAGAGGATGGTCGGTGGCACGAAAGATGTTTGAGCATGCAGTAAGCCGAAACTCCATTGCCCTGCCGGAGACCTTCAAACAGCCTGTGCCTGCATGGTGGTGCGCATTGTCAGTTTTGCCGTCTCATATCAAGTGTGTGTGTGTGTGTGTGTGTGTGTGTGTGTGTGTGTGTGTGTGTGTGTGTGTGTGTGTGTGTGTGTGTGTGTGTGTGTGTGTGTGTGTGTGTGTGTGTGTGTGTGTGTGTGTGTGTGTGTGTGTGTGTGTGTGTGTGTGTGTGTGTGTGTGTGTGTGTGTGTGTGTGTGTGATGTGTGTGTGTGTGTGTGTGTGTGTGTGTGTGTGTGTGTGTGTGTGTGTGTGTGTGTGTGTGTGTGTGTGTGTGTGTGTGTGTGTGTGTGTGTGTGTGTGTGTGTGTGTGTGTGTGTCTGTGCGCATGTGTGTGTGTGTGTGTGTCCGCGTGTGTGTCCGCGTGTGTGTCCGTTTGTGTATGTGCGTGTCTGCGTCCGTGTTTGTGTTTGCTTGTTTTGGCGTGTTTTTGTTTGTGTTTTTTGTGTGTGTGTTTTTTGGCCGTGCTGTCTTTTGTGTCGGGTCTTGGCTTTTTGCTTGAATGGAAGCGGAAGAACACCACTCACTTGTCTTTTGTTGTCATGTGGACTACCTTGTTCGGATCTTTAAACGGGGGTTTCTCAAAATGGCTCTTCTTGGGGTGCTCGGAATCAAAGGAAACCCATGTGGAACTTTTTTGAGAAGCGACTGATTGGATCTTCCGGAAGGCGCCGGAGGCTTCGAAGCTCTCGGAATTATTCAACGCCGGCACCTCGACTCCGAAAAGAATCGACTGCCGAACTTCAAGTGGCAGCACTTGGATGTTGATGTCCAAGTGTGGTAGGTTAGGCTGGTTTCGGTACATAAGAATGGTTTCGGTATGATTCGGTATAGGTATGGTTACAGCTTACTTGCCAGGCTGGACTTCAAAGTGAATGTTGGGGGGAACCTAGTCTTGCTGCTGCTCCGCAGGGAATACTGGAATGACTCCTACACACCATCCCCTATGGTTTCCTTCAAGGGAATCCCCAGGTTCATCCCCTCGTTCCCTATTGCACCAGCGAGTTGAAGAGGCGGTCTCTCAAATGTTTGAAGCGGTCCATTTTTTACCGGGCTCCTTAAAAGATCTCCATTTTGCCACCATTTGAAACCACGTTGCATTTTTTCAACACCAAAATCGAGAAATGGAAACAACACCATTTACAAGGCAGGCCAGCAATGTTCAGGTGTATTCACTGCATCCGGGATCCCTGGGGGCCTTTGCTTCTTCTCTTTCCCCAGGCCACCAGGCCAGGATTTGCTTCCCTCCAAAGGGGCAAATGTTTTTTCCTTAGATGAGCCACGTGCTCAAAACCGATTCGGGTAGATGAGGGTTAGTAAGGGAGGATCCCAAGAAATAGCTTCAGATCTCCGCCTTCGGAAAGTTCGGAAGCATGGTTCTGGATGCACCATTTTTGTACCGGGTTTTGATTGTGACTCAGATGACACCAGCTTTGCATGAATGACACCAGGCTCTTTTTTCCAGGGGAAACTTCAAGCGGAAAGCTTTCCGCCGTGGTTGTTTTTGGGCGGGAGGTCGGAGGTCCTAGGTTTATTCTCCCTAGGGATGGGCATTGTTTCTAAATGAAGTTCAGCCCCAGCTGCGCGGGAAACCGGAACCGCTTTTCGGATGGATTCCATGGAGCCCAAGACACCACCGAACATGTGTCCCCAATCTTGAGAAACCGGAGCAAGTTTGAACGACTTCGTGAAACGACCACCCCGCCTCCAACCAGGAAGGCAATTTCGAATAACGCAGTCTGGAGAAGCACTTGGCCGGCATGCCAAAACTGGTGGATTTCAGGCAGTTTCCCATTCCAGTAATGTTCGTCGGTTTGACAAAGTTGGCTTTGCCAATCCGCTCAGGACAGGAGCTCCATTTCCACGTAGTTTCAGGTGGCCTTGCCACTCATTTCCGGGGTCCTTTGGCAACAGCATTGCTGCTATTTGGCCGTAACTTGCGATTTCCCCAAAGGGAAGCTGAAATCATAAACGTTCATGTTTTCATTTTTGCCAGCCCAAGTGAACAACCTGTCGTCCCAAGGAAAGGTTTACTTGTTTATGTTCCCCGACCTCCTCCCCTACAACGCCCAGCAAGCCACAAGTGAAACCCCGGTAGACCAAGGATAGTCAAAAGAGAGTCCCAGCCTGGAGTGTCTGGTTGTGCTGAGGACTGAGGCGGTAGTGGTTCTAAGGAAGAAAAGGGGTTATTCTTTGTGTTTCCCGAAAGCATCGCGAAGGGTTCTTCCGTGCGGAGCCCTTGAAGTCACTTGCGTAGAGCGACTTGCACAGAGCAACTTGTGCAGAGAGACTTGTGCAGATTCACTTGGCCCTTGCACTATCTCGCGCGGAGCTGTTTGCGCAGAGCAACTTGCACAGAACTACTTGCACAGAGCGACGTGCGCAGAGCTCCTTGCGCAGAGAATCTTGCGCAGAGTAGCTTGGAGCAGCTTGCGCGGAGCAACTGAGCAACTTGCACAGAGTAGCCCATGCAAAGAGACTTGCGCAGCGTGTACTCGGTTTAGAGCCTGTGCAAGTTGCTCTGCGCAAGTTGCTCCGCGCAAGTTGCTCTGTGCAAGTTCCTTTGCTCAAGTGGTTGGGTGGCTGGGGTCGGGAGCTTGGGTAGGGAGCTTGCGTAGCGCTTCGGCATTAACTACGTAGCTTCTAGGGTGCCGGGGGCAAAGCCTGAGGACTTCTTCTTTTTGCGGATGAGTCTTTGGTTCTTTATCTCGTGGCTTGCGCGCGTGTCCTGGGGGCGTGTTGTTGGGATTTACGGGTCCCGGGTCAACTCCCCCTTGCTCACAAGCAGGCTTCGCAAGCGAAAATCGCAACATGTCAGCAATTACTAAAGTAGCTGCTCTAGCTTGAGCGTCGCAGCTAAAGTAGCGCTCGCAGCACGCTCCCGCAGCTCCAGCTCCAAATGCCACACCTTTTGAGCTCACAGGGAGCCCAGTGCATTGTTCAAGCCGCGCACTGAAACTGGCAGATAGAAAATACGCAGGGGAACTTGCGCAGAGCAGCTTGGCAGAGCCTCTGGCGCAGAGCAACTTGAACAGAGCAACTTGCGCAGAGCAACTTGCGCAGAGTAACTTGCACAGTGCCGCTTGCGTTAGCTTGCGCAGGGCAACTTGCGCAGAGCAACTTGCACAAGGCAACTTGCAGAGTGCAACCTGCGGAGAGATATTTTTACAGAGTTCAAGTGGCTTGCGCGGCTGGCGGGTATGGCTTTCGTGTTGTGTGTGTGTGTGTGTGTGAGTGAAACACCCCGGTGTGGCAATGCCAGTGCATTGGGCAACAATGCTTTCGGGCAATTCGTCTTCCAGTCGTTTCCCGGCTCCCTGAATTTAACACCTTGTCAGGCATCGGGCATTGTGAGAAAGGGAGCCAGTGGCAATTGGCTTTGGACCTGCTGGAAGCCATGCCAGCGGCGCGCGCGGTGCCAGACGTGTTGAGTTTCTTGGGCACCATCCGCGCGTGTGAGAAGCGAGGCGTGTGGCGGATGCCTGAATCAATCCCAGTATAGTTACTGCTGTTTTTTCTAACATCTTTACCCCTCTCCTCCGTTACTTGGAATCGTGTCAGTACGCAAACAAAAAAACTTCACCATGCCATAGTTGCGGGGAACTTCCGTCCTACTCGTGTGGACAACCTCGCTACAAAGGTTTAGGGGGGTGGGGTGGGGTGGGGTGGGGTGGGGTCCTGCTGCGCAGCCAACACACTTTCCACCCCTTGGTTCTGGCAACCACCAAAACAAATTCCTTGTTTCTGTGGAAACGTTTTCCACGAAATCATCAACCGCCAAACCTGTGTTTTGGTGAGGATGCCTTTTGTTCCATGGAACAACCACCGAAACAAGAATTCATTTTTTCGAGCAGCATTATCAGGGCTTTTTCCTCCGGCTTGAACACCCACCAAAAGCAAGGAATTCGTTTGTTTGTCCCCCACTGGGGTTTCCCAAGGACGGCCTTGGGCTTGCTGAAGGCCATGGACACTGCGGAGGTTTCGCCGGACGCACGGACCTTCAATGCCGCCATCGCCTGCTGCGAGCCCCGAGGTCACTGGCAGCTAGCGTCGCATCTGCTGGAGGCCATGACCGAATCGCAGCTGCAGCCCAATGCCACCACCCGCACCTTGATGCGCGGCTTCGGAAGTGTGGAATTTTGCTTTTGATCTCCCTTTAAACTGAAAAATGGAAACATAAAAGCACCCATAGCGATTCCTTGGACTTAATTTTAGGTTTGACATATCGCGCTTAAACTTCAGCATTTACGGGATCAAGGACGCACTAAGGATGATCGCGTGCTGCAAGGCACATTGGCCGCTGGCGCTTCATTTCCTGAACATGGCAGAAGGAGCAGCAGAAGACGAGGTCCGCAGCTGGAACGCGGCTCTGGCTGCCTGTGCGCGCGCCAGGCAGCGTCGGACAATTACAGTAGGGCCATGTTCTATGTCTCCCTAATTGCCAAAAGTAGTCAGAGGGCTGGGAATCCTGTGAATCGTCCAACTGTGCCAAGCAGATGGCTTTCCAAACGTGAAACAAGAGGTGCAACAATGATGGCGGACGGCTACGTCGTTTTTTTTTACTGTGCCAGGCAGTGGCAAATGGCTTTCCATCTCTTCAACGTCTCTGCTTCGGACGTCGAGACGCTGCTCCCAAGCCTGCCGCAGGATCTGGGCCTTGCGGCCTTGGAGTCTGCAGTCCGCGAGGGGAGGCTGACCTTGGAGTGTGCCCGTGGCACATCGCTGGGGTTCCGGAGCCCGGGCTTGAAGCTTTTTGGGTTGGGTCCGGAGGAGTCAACGACACAGGGGCGTGTACCATTCCTTCCAAGACTTCACAGGGCGATCCTCCCCGAGGCAATCGTTGCTTTGTGTGCCTGGCAAAAATCAAAGGTGATCACCGATCGGGACCTCTAAGCATCGCAACACAATTTGGGGTTGTTTTTGTCTCGGAGTTCTTTTCAATTTGGTACGGGAAACAATCAGGACAACTCCATTTTGGTGTCGTCCTATTTTGTCCGCGTCAATTATGTGTTTTTGATTTTGCCATACTGGAAACCAAAAGGAGACGTCCACTCCATCAGGCAGACCCCCCCGTCCCCCCGCCCGGGGCAGCCACCGTCCACTCCGTGGTTGTTGTTGGGAAACATGTTACATGTTGGCTTGTGGTTGAGTGGTTGAAATCCAACCACTGAACTGCTATGTTTTCTCAATTTTTGCTCCCCTTCCAATGTCAACCAAGAAGAGGAACCCCATCGCTCAATGTGGATTATGGCAAATTCAATGAAGGATAGTTGAGACTCTGGGATTCTCTAGGGATATATATATATATATTCCCCTGGAATACTCAAGTTTTTGGCCAGAAATTGTCATTTTGCCAAAAACTTGAGTGTTCCAGGGGGGTACCATATATATTTCTATATACCCATTGCAACCAATGAAATAGGGGTTATCTCCAAGAGCTCCAGGTACCCCTCGTGCGCTTGAGCTGCGGGGCGTCTGGGCCGCGCCGCAGCTCAGCGGCCTGGCGACCCGCTGGTGGCTCAAGGCCCATGTGGCCCCGGAGCTCGCCCAGCGCCGCAAGCAGTACAGGCCTTTGCTGGAGCCGGAGCTCACCGGAAAGTGAAATTGGTTGACTAAAGGGGTATGATATATATATATATATATGGTACAGCGTTGCCAGCCCCCACCCCCCCCCCCCAATGGTCGGGTCAGACAAGTACCCCCCCCTGTGGTTGTGGTCCGGTGGTTGGGTTGTGGTGGTTTAGGGTTGGTTTAGGATTGGTTTAGGGTGTATTTAGGGTGTATTTAGGGTTGGTTTATGTTGATTTAGGGTTGGTTTAGGTTTAGAGGTTTACAGTTTAAGGTTTGGTTTTGGGTTTGGTTTAGGGCGTATTTAGGGTTGGTTTAGGTTAGTTTAGGGTTGGTTCATGGTTGGTTGCGGGTTGGCTTGTCCTGGGGGTGGGGGTGCCGGGGTGTCGGGGTGCGAGTTTGGGGGGTCGGGGTGAGGGTGGGACCGTAGGTGCCAGAATCCGGGGGCTCGGGGTCTCGGGTTGGGGGGGGGGGTCCTGGGGGACCCACACCATCTCGGGGGGGGGGGGGGGTGGGGGTAGCAACACGGAACACGGGACCATATATATATAGATATACACACATATACATAGACTAAAGAGTATAAATCTAGGGATGTTTGCATCGCCAGTTGTCACCGGAAAGGATCGGTGGCTGGAAAGGAGCGGTTGCCGATCTTCCATTTGCTGAAAAGAAGAAGATGATGTTATTTTCCCCTGTTGGTTTCCAAGGGAAGCGATTTCATCGCTGGACATTTCTTTTTCCAGGGGACTTAAGCAAATGGAGTTCTTAAGGACTGATGTTGGACAACTAGAGGGGTATAATCATATATATTTCTATATATATATATATATACATAGGGAGAGATAGACCAACACCTCGGTCTATGAGGGGGAGGGGTAGCATATATATATATATACATATATATATATATACATATATATATATACATATATATATACACATATATATATATACACAAAAATACATTATTTATCATTTGGAGAACGCTTGACGTTTTCCTGTGGATCTACTGGGATGCTTTATCGCCCACACCCGGGATTGGCCAGGTAGAGATGTCAGCTCGCTTTCTTCTTAGACATTTTGGTTCCCCTCAAAAAGCGAGAGATGGTCTGGTTGTTGAAACAGATTTTGGTTAACCAACCCGGAACAGAGGTTGGGGACCGGGAGGTTCTGAAGAATTCGGGCGCTTCAACTGGTTTCAACCGGGAAGCCAAACGAAACCAACGAAATCTATTCAGCTTGGGCATATTTGGACACCAACCCCCATCTAGGTCCCCCAGTGCCTTTTTTACCCACTTTTTTGGCTGGGAGGACCAAAAATTGGTCAGAAAAAAATAAGCGCAGGTGATATCCCCAACAGCATGCGGTGCTCTTTTTAGTGCTCGCACCACCCCGCAGCCCTCGTAGAACCTCGTGGAATGCTGGTGGAACCCTGGTGGAACCCTGGTGGAACCCTGGTGGAACCTGGCCGCCCCGAACCACCCCGGAGCCTATCTGGGCTGAGCCCAAAGCTTTCAGCTGTTGGGGAATAACAAAAACTTTAGAGCCTCCGGCTCAGTCCGCCGACATTGTCCTCTCCCTTTTCTCCTTCTTCCTCTCTCCCTTGTCTCCCTGGTGTGTTCTGTCGTCCTCTCTCCCTCCCTCTGCTCCCCAACCTCCCCATCCCCCCAAGCCTCTCTCTCCCCAATCTCCCTCTCTCGTATGTATGTATGTATGTATGTATGTATGTATGTATGTATGTATGTATGTATGTATGTATGTATGTATGTATGTATGTATGTATGTATGTATGTATGTAATGTAACGTAACGTATGTATGTATGTATGTATGTATGTATGTATGTATGTATGTATGTATGTATGTATGTATGTATGTATGTATGTATGTATGTATGTATGTATGTATGTATGTATGTATGTATGTATGTATGTATGTATGTATGTATGTATGTATGTATGTATGTATGTAATGTATGTATGTATGTATGTATGTATGTATGTATGTATGTATGTATGTATGTATGTATGTATGTATGTATGTATGTATGTATGTATGTATGTATGTATGTATGTATGTATGTATGTATGTATGTATGTATGTATGTATGTATGTATGTATGTATGTATGTATGTATGTATGTATGTATGTATGTATGTATGTAATGTATGTATGTATGTATGTATGCATGTATATATGTATGTAATGTATGTACGTATGTATGTATGCATGTATGCATGTATGCATGCATGCATGTATGTATGGAATGCATGTATGTATGTAATGCATGTATGCATGTATGTAATGTTATGTAATGTATGTATGCAATGTCTGCATATATGTATATATGCATGTATGTATGTAATGTATGTAATATATGTATGTATGTATGTATGTATGTATGTAGTGTATGTATGTATGTATGTATGTATGTAATGTATGTATGTATGTATGTATGTATGTATGTATGTATGTATGTATGTATGTATGTATATGTATGTATGTATGTATGTATGTATGTATGTATGTATGTATGTATGTATGTATGTATGTATGTATGTATGTATGTATGTATGTATGTATGTATGTATGTATGTATGTATGTATGTATGTTGTAATGTATGTATGTATGTATGTATGTATGTATGTAATGTATGTATGTATGTATGTAATGTATGTATGTATGTATGTATGTATGTATGTATGTATGTATGTATGTATGTATGTATGTATGTATGTATGTATGTATGTATGTATGTATGTATGTATGTATGTATGTATGTATGTATGTATGTATGTATGTATGTATGTATGTATGTATGTATGTATGTATGTATGTATGTATGTATGTATGTATGTATGTATGTATGTATGTATGTATGTATGTATGTATGTATGTATGTATGTATGTATGTATGTATGTATGTATGTAATGTATGTATGTATGTATGTATGTATGTAATGTATGTATGTATGTATGTATGTATGTATGTATGTATGTATGTATGTATGTATGTAATGTATGTATGTATGTATGTATGTATGTATGTATGTATGTATGTATGTATGTATGTATGTATGTATGTAATGTATGTATGTATGTATGTATGTATGTATGTATGTATGTATGTATGTATGTATGTATGTATGTATGTATGTATGTATGTATGTATGTATGTATGTATGTAATGTAATGTAATGTAATGTAATGTAATGTAATGTAATGTAATGTAATGTAATGTATGTAATGTAATGTAATGTAATGTAATGTAATGCAATAATGTAATGTATGTGTAATGTAATGTAATGTAATGTAATGTATGTATGTTGTGAATGTAATTGTATGTATGTATGTATGTAATGTAATGTATGTATGTATGTAATGTATGTATGTATGTATGTATGTATGTATGTATGTATGTAATGTATGTATGTATGTATGTATGTATGTATGGTATGTAATGTAATGTAATGTAATGTAATGTAATGTAATGTAATGTAATGTAATGTAATGTATGTATGTATGTATGTAATGTATGTATGTATGTATGTATGTATGTATGTATGTATGTATGTATGTAATGTATGTATGTATGTATGTATGTATGTATGTAATGCATGTATGTATGTATGTATGTATGTATGTATGTAAGTAATGTATGTATGTATGTATGTATGTATGTATGTATGTATGTATGTATGTAATGTATGTGCATGTATGTATGTTGTATGTATGTATGTATGTATGTATGTATGTATGTATGTATGTATGTATGTATGTAATGTATGTATGTATGTATGTATGTATGTATGTATGTATGTATGTATGTATGTATGTATGTATGTATGTATGTATGTATGTATGTATGTATGTATGTATGTATGTATGTATGTATGTATGTATGTATGTATGTATGTAAGTATGTATGTATGTATGTATGTATGTATGTATGTATGTATGTATGTATGTATGTATGTATGTATGTATGTATGTATGTATGTATGTATGTATGTATGTATGTATGTATGTATGTATGTATGTATGTATGTATGTATGTAGTATGTATGTATGTATGTATGTATGTATGTATGTATGTATGTATGTATGTATGTATGTATGTATGTATGTATGTATGTATGTATGTATGTATGTATGTATGTATGTATGTATGTATGTATGTATGTATGTATGTATGTATGTATGTATGTAATGTATGTATGTATGTATGTATGTAATGTATGTATGTATGTATGTATGTATGTATGTATGTATGTGTGTATGTAATGTCGTAATGTATGTATGTATGTATGTATGTATGTAATGTATGTATGTATGTATGTATGTATGTATGTATGTATGTATGTATGTATGTATGTATGTATGTATGTATGTATGTATGTATGTATGTATGTATGTATGTAATGTATGTAATGTATGTATGTATGTATGTATGTAATGTATGTATGTATGTATGTATGTATGTATGTATGTATGTATGTATGTAATGTATGTATGTATGTATGTATGTATGTATGTATGTATGTATGTATGTATGTATGTAATGTATGTATGTATGTATGTATGTATGTATGTATGTATGTATGTATGTATGTATGTATGTATGTATGTATGTATGTATGTATGTATGTATGTATGTATGTATGTATGTATGTATGTATGTATGTATGTATGTAATGTAATGTAATGTAATGTAATGTAAGTGTAATGTATGTATGTATGTATGTATGTATGTATGTATGTATGTATGTATGTATGTATGTATGTATGTATGTATGTATGTATGTATGTATGTATGTATGTATGTATGTATGTATGTATGTATGTATGTATGTATGTATGTATGTATGTATGTATGTATGTATGTAATGTATGTATGTATGTATGTATGTATGTATGTATGTATGTATGTATGTATGTATGTATGTATGTATATGTATGTATGTAATGTATGTATGTATGTATGTATGTATGTATGTATGTATGTATGTATGTATGTATGTATGTAATGTATGTATGTATGTATGTATGTATGTATGTATGTATGTATGTATGTATGTATGTATGTAATGTATGTATGTATGTATGTATGTATGTATGTATGTATGTATGTATGTATGTATGTATGTATGTATGTATGTATGTATGTATGTATGTATGTATGTATGTATGTATGTATGTATGTATGTATGTATGTATGTATGTATGTATGTATGTATGTATGTATGTATGTATGTATGTATGTATGTATGTATGTATGTATGTAGTATGTATGTATGTATGTATGTATGTATGTATGTATGTATGTATGTATGTATGTATGTATGTATGTATGTATGTAATGTATGTATGTATGTAATGTATGTATGTATGTAATGTAATAATGTAAATGTAAATGTAATGTAATGTATGTACGTAATGTATGTATGTAATGTATGTATGTATGTATGTATGTAATGTATGTATGTATGTATGTATGTATGTATGTATGTATGTATGTATGTATGTATGTATGTATGTATGTATGTATGTATGTATGTATGTATGTATGTAATGTATGTATGTATGTAATGTATGTATGTATGTATGTATGTATGTATGTATGTATGTATGTATGTATGTATGTATGTATGTAATTGTATGTATGTATGTATGTATGTATGTATGTATGTATGTATGTATGTATGTATGTATGTATGTATGTATGTATGTATGTATGTATGTATGTATGTATGTATGTATGTAATGTAATGTATGTATGTAATGTAATGTAATGTAATGTAATGTATGTATGTATGTATGTATGTATGTATGTATGTATGTATGTATGTATGTATGTATGTATGTATGTATGTATGTATGTATGTATGTACATATGTATGTATGTAATGTAATGTAATGTACTGTAATGTAATGTAAACTAATGTAATGTAATATAATGTAATGTTGTGTAATGTAATGTAATGTAATGTAATATATGTCTGTATGTCTGTCTGTTTGTCTGTATGTATGTATGCATCCTTGCACTTCCCCTTTGCTCCCCAGTATTTCCCGCAAACAACACGGTTTTTCCAGCGTTTTCGCCAAGAGGATGTCCAAAAACACAGAGTTTTGCCAGATTTTCGGCAAAAGGATGCAGGAAGCCCAAGCCAGCAAAAAAGCCGGCAGGGGGAATCGAGCCTGGGACCCCTGTTTTGCGACACCGGCTCCCCGAAGACTACGTTTAGTGGAACGTCATCAAATTGCCGCGCGGTTTTTGGGGGGGGGAGGGGGGGCCCCCCCCCACGTATCAGACGTCGGGTGGGGGGGGGGTTAGGGGGGGGGGTTATCCTCTATCCTATCCTCTCTTAGGTGTCCGACACGCCGAGCAATGTCGGCGGATATAAGATCAAGACCCGTGACCTCTTAGATTGATTGGGGTGCGTTTTTGTTTTTTTTGGCTGATGACACGCAAGCACAGATTCATGTTCGATCCAATGAAGACTCAGATGCATCCAGACCTGGAAAATGAGCTAGCCAGGAATCTGAAAAAACTCAGCCCCCATGACGACCCCTTCTGTAACCTTGACATGCAGAATCTGTATCTTGAATTGTCTTCACTTTGAACCTTATCCGGCCTTCTCAGTCTCTTTTGAGTGTAACTGGTCCTGTGTTTGCATTTTCAACCTTATCTTTTGCTTGTGGCAGCCCCTTTTGCGCTCAAGCTTCAATATCCCGGTATAAGCTAAAGGAACTATGGACGAGTACCATCAGCTTGCCAAGGCCAGATCTTTGATACTTCATTCTTCTGCTTCTTTTCCGCCACACGCAGGCGATGAATCTCAGTGAGGATGAGCTGGTGGCCATGGCCATCGCAGAATCCAAGCACGGTGCTAAGGAGCTGGGCTTGGAATGGAAGGACAGGGACTTAACCTTTCTTGATTCTATGGGTGGTGGTGCATGCGTTAAAGAGAGACGAAGAAAGACGAAGAGCAGAGAAGAGAAGAGAAGAGAAGAGAAGAGAAAAAGAGAGAAGAGAAGTTGGGTTTTCGGGTTTAACCTTCTCTTGTCAGGACTTCGATGCCCTCCTGAACGAAAGTGGACTGGTGCGGGCCAGGGTCGCAGGCGACGGCTTGTGCCAGTACCACGCCTTCAGGGTTGCCGGCATGGCCGCCGGCCTGCCGGTCCCTGCTGAGAGTATGCAGCTCAGGGCCCAGGTCTGGCAACACCTCCAGGACAAATTGCGAGACCTTATCTTTACTTTTCAGCCTTATCTTTCAAAAGGTGCCACAACATGTCCACCTTATCTTTCGTAACTGTGAGATTCAACCTTATCTTTCTTAACTGTCCAGGACAATTGGGAGGAGTACGAGGGCTTCATGGAGGGTGATTGGGACTCGTACATGTGGGAGTTGCTGCAAAAGGAAACATGGGGAGATCACCTGACACTCAATGGAAGTGGATCCGGAGACGGAAGACCGCGTGTTGCAGACTGACACCTTATCATTGTGTCAAACCTTACGAGTTCGACCTTATCTTATCATTGCGCCAAACCTTTGGATGTGAAATTCAAAAAATCAGTGACAGGAAATGCATGACGATGCCGTCCTCTATCTGGAAGAGGATGATGCGTGCCCAGCTGTTGTTGGGCTAGTAGCCGTACTTTTTGTTTGTGTGTTTAAGGTTTAGGGCTTGGCTTGGGCTGCTGGGCTGATGGGCGGTTGGGCTGGTTTGCCTGGGCTGTTGCTTTTGCTGGGCATGGGCATGTAACTGAAAAACTTGTGTTTCTGCTGTTCTGTTGGGCTGCTTCCTTTTGAAGGGTTTCCAACCCTCACATTGCATTGCAAAGATAAGGTGGAGAAGCCTTCCTTTTGAAAGGTTTTTAACCTTAACCTTGAAATTCAAAGCAAAGAAATTTCCAACCTTCACATTGCAAAGATAAGGTGGAGAAGCCTTCCTTTTGAAAGGTTTCTAACCTTAACCTCGCAAGACTCTCCTTTTGAAAGGACTCTCCTTGTAAAAGGGTTTCCTTTTGAAAGGACTCTCCTTGTAAAAGGGTTTCCTTTTGAAAGGGTTCTCCTTTTGAAAGGACTCTCCTTTTGAAAGGGCTGTCCTTTTGAAAGGGTCTTCTTTTGAAAGGGTTCTATGCTTTTATTGAAGGCAGATAAGGTGGAGAAGTGTACACCTGGTTCAGGAGCATGGCTTTTACTTTCGAGCGCTGTGATGAGGTTCATATGTGCCGGAGCAAGGTTCAAAACCATGCCGCAGGCTGCAAGGGGGAGAATGAAGTTTGAAAATGTTCTTGCCGCGCTCACTTCTTGCCCTTCCTCGCTTTCTTGGCAGCTTTGTTCTTCTCATCTTCCTCTTCCTCGTCGTCCTTGCCGCGGCGAGTGACCGCATGAAGCTGCTGGGAGATGAGCCGTGAGTCCGCAAGGTGGTAGTGCTTCAAGGAGGTGCCAGCGTCGTGGCCCAGGAATTTCTGCAGGGTTCTTTGGTTTTGCAGAGTGGAGAGTAGCGCAGGATTCGATGTGAGCATGGCCTCCGCAGCTGTCCTGATGTCAGTGGAGGGCGTCTTACCCACCATTTTCACAAGCTTCCGGAATTTGTCGTGGGGCAACATCCTCCAGATCACCTTCTCCCCAAAGCCCTTTCTCACCTCCGGCTTGATGCTGCCTTGGCCGTGGACCCAGACAAGGTGGGGCTGGTCCGTTTCCATGAACTGGAGGAACATCCGTGTCCACTCCTTCGAGAGCAGCTTCTTGGCCACAAAGTAGCCCTTGCTCATCCGCTTTGCCTTCTTTGTCTTTGTGGGTGCAATGCCAGCCGGTACGAACTCGAAAGTGTCGTTCTTCCGGCTCCGCCGGAGGGTGCGGTGTAGCACCTTGTGGATGAAAGAGACAGGTTGAAAAATCTCACAGTCAAGAAAGATAAGGTTGGAAAATCTCACAATTGACAAAGATGAGGTTGGAAAATCTCACAATTGACAAAGATAAGGTTGGAAAATCTCACAATTGACAAAGATAAGGTTGGAAAATCTCACAATTAACAATGATAAGGTTGGACAATCTCACAATTAACAAAGATAAGGTTGGACAATCTCACAATTAACAAGGATAAGGTTGGAAAATCTCACAATTAACAAAGATAAGGTTGACAAATCTCATAGCTAAGAAAGATAAGGTGGAATGATAAGGATGTTCCTCTAAAAGCAGACAAGGATCGAGCTTCCAGACCGCGCCGATCCTCTCACACGTCTCCATGATTGCGACTGCCGCAAGGTACGCAGCCTTGTAGGTGGCAAGCCTGTACTTCATGTAGTTTTTGGCAGCCTCATCGGTGTCGTCCGGCAGGTTGGCTATGCGCTTCTTGAGCTTCCGGATCTTGTCTAAGAACGCTTCCGCCATGCCCATAATCTGCGGGGCAGTGAGCGGATCTTCCTCATCCTCGGTGTCTTGGACGTCCTTGCGCGGGGCTGGCAGGCCAGGTCCTGCAATGGCACGGGCTTCCTCAGAAGTCTTGCCAAAGGCCCGCGCAACGTCATTCCATTTCTGCATCTTCGCCGCTTCATCCTTCTTGCGGCTCAGCTTGCCCACAAGCAAAACCTGCTGGCACGCCACCAGGTTCCGTGTGACCAAGCGGATGGCCCCTGGGGTGTAGGGCTTCTTCCGGACCGTGTCATCTTCTTCCAAGTGAAGAAAGTAGGCCTTCAAGCACTTCTTTTCCTTCAGCGCCAGGGCCGGGTCAACCTTCAAAACGTCCGTGAGCAAGTCATGCTTCTTCAGCCAACCAATGTACCTAGTCTCACAGAAACATGGAGAGTGGATGAGGTAGAAAAAAAGGACCGTGGCAAACAAGATAAGTTTAAGACATTAACCTTATCCACAAGTCAAGCCACGCCCGGAACCCGTACCAGTGCATCTCAGCCGTTGCCTCTCCGCAAACGCGCTTGCATGTGCCTCCGCTGGCAAGGCTGGAGGTGATTGTTTTGAAGAAGTTCCTCCCGCAGGGCGAACCGGGTCTTCTCCATTTGGGAGGGGGGCGCCGGTTGGACATGTCGTACGCCTGGTTCCGCTTGTTCCCGGCTGGCTTCTTCATGGGTCTTTCCTCTTCTGGGGCTTCCGGCTCCACTTCTCGCACAACAGCTTAACAGCCCAACAAACCAACAAACAGCCTGCAGCCTGAGGTTAACAGCCCAACAACCCAAGCCAACCCAGCAGCCCAACACAGCCCAGAGCCCTGGCCAACCCCCATCAGCCCAGCAGCCCAACAGCACAGAAAGCCAAGCCCTAAACCCTAAACACACAGACAGTGCACTCTAGCAGCCCAAAGTCCCACAGCCTATCAGCCCAACAGGACAGCAGAAACCCAAGGTTTTTCAGTTACATGCCCATGCCCAGCAAAAGCAACAGCCCAACAAAACAACCAGCAGAGCCTTGGCAAACCAGCCCATCAGCCCAGCAGCCCAACAGCCCTAAACCTTAAACACACAAACAGTACGGCCTACCAGCCCAACAGCCTTACACGCCCATGCCCAGCAAAGGCAACAGCCCAACAAAACAACCAGCCCAACAGAAAGCAGAAAGCCAAGGCCAAAACCTTAAACACACAAACAGCCCGCGGAAAGCATTGTCCCGGTAAGCGGCCGCAAAAGGCCCAGGGAGATGCCGAACCGTGCATACAAGGCAAAAGGGACCAATCTTGTCAAAGAGCGCGATTGGTTTCTGGCGGGGTGCCCGGACGAAGAAGGAATTCGCCAAAGGCGGGCGCGTCTCTCGGACGAGGCCGCTGCGGTGTGTTGGAACCGCTTTTTAATGCTCGTGCAGTTCGTGGATGAGACCCTGGCAGGGGCTCCCCAGGACCCCTCGCCCGGATACTTGCAGGGTGTCAAGGACTATTTAGAGCCAGGGCACATTCAACAGTTTCTCGACTACTACGCGTGGGAGGACAAGGTCTCCAAAGGGTACGCTGGCCCGTACTCCACTGGCTGGATCGAAACGATTCAGCGGAGCTTGTCCGCCCTGCGCGACCCGT
>CAUJNA010003246.1:242142-299642 GCA_963377175.1 Effrenium voratum
AAAACACGCACACTCCAAACGCAACAGCACACAAGAACGCAACAACCCAGCAAGGCAAAATGCAACACCTCAAAATCCAAACGAGAGAACGCACAGAGCTTGGCCGGTCGCTGTTTCACCCGCAGAAACCGGTTTTCCTTGGCGCCCAAGGAAACACACAAGGCCACACCAATACACCAACCCACACGCACACACAACCACGCAAGCACACAGACAAGCACACAACAAAAGCACAGAAGCGCAAGCACACAACAACGCAAACACCAAAGCAAATGGAGCACAAACCCACTCAACAACGCGAGACCGCAACAACCCAGCAACGCAAAAACACAGCAGCAGAAGAACGCACAACCCAACAACCAAACACACAAAAGCACAAGAACAGAAACACACAAACACGCGAACCCACAAGCACAACCACACACACAAATCCAAGCTCCCAGCAGCAACACACACACACAACCACAAACACGCAAGAGCACAACAACCCAGCAACACCTGACAATACGCTAAGACGCAAGAACGCAGAATCCCAAAATGCAAACAAGCCAAAACGCAAAGACACACAGGGACATAAACAAACACGGGCACGCAAACACATCAGCCCACACACACACACACGCACACAAAATACAAGCACTTATTTGTCAGCCCCCCCCTACCCCCCCGTCCCCATTTTGGGAGACTCAGAGACGGGTGCCCGACATGCGAGGCGAGCACGGCTTCCGTTCCAGAACCTTTGGCGAGAGAAGCCTTTGCCGTCGCTTTGGAAAGCGAGAAAAGCGAGCGAGCGTCGCTGTTGGGGACGCTTGTCTGCAAAAACAAGCGGAAGAAACTCAACCGGAGATTCCGCTGGAAATGATAGGTTGTCTGGGTTACGTTTGTTAATTTGCAGGGAGAGAATTCTGCACAAATCAGAGCGAGCCTCGTCGGTTCGGGTATGGCGATCTCCAGCCATGAAGGTCCCAGGCGTTCTGATGTCACTTGTATTGTAATTTGCCCAAGAGAGTTGGCCATGGGTCAAAATCCAAATCGTAACCCCAGTGAACATCCCAATCCCCACTAAAATAGGTTCTAAAATGGGTGGTGAAATCACCTACCCCAAAATGGGATCCCAAAACGGTTTTGACCACCACAGCCAGTTGGCTGGTAAGGCGTGGGCTCTCGGCTGGCTCAGGAGCCGTCGGGACCGCTTTGTCAAATTTTTCAGCTTCGTCTGAAAGTCTCGGCGGCTCCGCAGGTCCAGAAGTGCCCAGCGCGGGAACGCAGCCCATGGGATCTTCAGAGCGTCGACGGGAAAGAGATATTTTTTCAGCTTCAAGCATCGGTCAGGAGGCCAACAAAAAGCTCGGGGACCAATTGCAATTGGGTTTTCTTGTAACAAGTTCCGACCGGGGGAGGGGCAATCAAGTGTTTTTGCACTCGTTCGGAAGACATGCTTTCGAGATCGGACCCATTCTTGAATTTCGATAGCTCCTACTTGGGCTGCGTCTTCTTTTGTTTGGCACCTGAAATCAGGTCGCTTTAGAACGCCAATTTCAACCAATTCTCGGCACATGACACGCATGCATTTCCATGTCACTTGCGAGTGATAAAACAACCTGATGGGTCTGCGGTTCGAATGGCGTCTCTTTTCACATTGAACGCCTTTCACTACAAATTTCGCAGCTGTTACTGAGACAAAACATTGATACAAAGGGTTTCGCGACGGATTTCTGAAGGTTTCATTTCTGTGAGATCCTTTTTTACGAGTAGGTGAATCCGTGTAGTTCACCCCGGTTGTGTGTTTGGCCCCCTGAGAAAGTAAAAACTCGTTGCTTCAGGTGTGTGACTGCGGCTCGATTCATATCATGAGACCCATTGAGACCCATTGAGACCCTTTTGTTTCGTCTTTGCTTGTTTGGGTGCGATTTAGACAAGAAACAGCACATGCATTGTTGCATCAACAATACACACATAAAAGGTACTTATGGTTTACATGCTATTGTATCTAAATCTATGCCGGCAATTGTATATATACATATATATATATATATACACGTATGCATAAACAGAAGCTAGCCTGCTAACACATTTGGCTGTTTTTGTTAAAGCAAGGATGCTCGATGTGGTTGAGGGCCTACGATTTGTATATATGCTACTGGAACAGCTTTGTTGACGTATTCACATCTATATATCATACTACCTGGCTTTCTTCGATCAGAAGGTGGGCAATGGAGCTAGACCTCCATGGACGTGTAACCTAGAAAAAAGCCGGGCAAGGGCTTCTTCAAGTTCTTCCAGTCACCATGAGCAGCCTCTGACTTTTGCAGCCAATCTAGCACAGGGAACCCCAATTGTGGCCCCAAAATGGGTGCATTTTTTTTTGGGGATGGGTTTAAAAGGGCACCAACGGACAATTCGATGATTCTTGGGTTCCCTCAAGAGGCAAACCCATGTGGGTATGGGTCAAAATTAAACCACCAGGAAATGGACCGCAGGCTTTAGAAACCATGTTTCCATTTACGGTTCGATTTTGGATACTTATTCTTGACCCACACCCATGTGGTTTTTCTATGCCAAAGAGGTCATCTGGAGCCTCCACCCTCCCGAGGCGAGAAAAGCGAAACCTCGCCTGCGCCCAAGATGGGTATCCCACGGCAGCTCTTCGTTGGGCGTCTCCCTGTGTGGCGTCTCAGAGGGAGCGGGAGCGGATTGTTTCACCCGCAAACCCGGACCTTCAATGCATTCATGGTTGTTGTTTGGAAGCATTTCCCATTTTTGCTTATTGTGGTTGAGTGGTGGAAATTCAACCAAGTCTTTTGGGGTTTTGGGTTTCCCTCACAGCTCACAACCCACCAAGAAGAAGCTACAGGCGCCGACGGCACACGAGGAAGCAGTCCATTTCAAGAAGCCTCTTTGAACTCATCGTCGTTTTGTGTCGTGTGGGGTGATGTTCAAGGTTTGGGAACCCCGGCAAGAATCTGCCGAATCTCACGGAGTCGGTTTTCCAGTTCTCGTGTCCAGGTCCTCGGTTCGCCCAATGCATTCATGACCCCGGAAAAGTGTAGGTAAGTGTTTGTCTGATGCCGCAAATTCTTGCTGCGGAGGAAGAGCGAACTCTGCAACTCCGCATGCCCGAAGCCCAAATACTGTCCCCATGTGTTTGAATGCCTTCCTTCTTTCCTTCTGTAGGTGTATATATATATATATGTATACCTATTTGTATGCACCCCCCAAGAAAACACACTCACACACATCCAAAACCCAAAACCCGCGCCTGCTGCTTATGTAAGGGAGTCAAGTCATTTTAGACAGATATTATGAAACGTGGGCGCATTTCAGAATTTTGGCAGACCTTCGCGCAGATGGTTCATTAAGATTTTGCCACCCATCTAAATAGCATTTGCTCTTGTACGTTCTGAACCAATTGACTGTGGTATTCTTCAATCACAAACTCGATCTATTGCAACACAAGTTAATTGGACAATTAGCATCATAAGCAAAGTGTAAAAGCGAAGCTAGGTAACATGTAATATTACACAGGGTCTAGACCATAATATGTCATACATACATCTCTGAAGTCGTGAAAAATGTCAGCCAAGAAAAACACATCTGCTGTCAAATAGAAATCGCGATGTTCTCTCAGTGTGTCCAGATTAATTTGTTTTGACATAGTTTTCCTCGCTAATGTTATTCTCGCTGGGTTGACTGTAAAACATCTCTGTGAGGGTACCGGCGCAAGTGTATCAAACAAAAAGGCAAATCATACCTCTTCTGCTTCACCTACACATCTTCGATTTCTCATCTCAACTGATGTGCAAATCCTCTTCGTCTGTCAACTTACAAACCAAAACATCTGCTACGCATCCTCCATCTCTCATCTCAACTCATCTGCAAATCCCGTTCGTCTGTCAGCACACAAACCTTGGCCAATACCAAAACATTTGCTCACACTTCATATGTCCCAACGAATGCCTCGCTGTCTGCTAAAGTCACGAATGTCCCTGAACAACGATATGTTCTGCACGAAACCAGCCACAAAGCAAGCAACCCACCGGTATTTACGGTATTCTTTTCAATATCCAAGGGTTGGTGTGGAGTAGTTAAGTCATTAAACGCATATCCAATGTGCATATGCTGAACTATCAACGGTATTTACCGCGCACAAGCCGAAAAGGACAATACGGTGCACACCCAAATCGGAATGACTGAAAGCACACGCTTCAAAGCGCTCTTGGATCTAATATTCAAGATTCCCAGGACTCTAGATCTTGAATCTTGAATCCAGTATGGGACCCCCCCACAACGCTTTGAAGCACGTTAAAGCACATTCATTTGGATCCAAGACTCGAGATTCAAGATTCCCAGGATAGATTTTGAGTCTTGAATCCAGTATGGGGCCCCAAAACACTTTAATGCGCTTGAAAGCACTTTTGGATTCAAGATGCAAGATTTTCAGGACTCTAGATCCTGAATCTCTGGATTCAAGATTCAAGATCTAGCGGATACAGGCACAGTCAAATGTCAGCAGATGCGAGCCTCACAATTAGATTGCCTGAAACGGGGGTGGAAATCGCCAAAATACTGCAAATACCGTCAAACTCTCTTGGGGCGTGTTTTTCTTTTTTTCCCCAACAGCTGAAAGCTTGGGGTCTCAGCCAGATAGGCTCCGGGGTGGTCCGGGGTGGTCCAGGGGCGGGCCTGAGGTACGGTTCCACGAGGGTTCCACCAGGGTTCCACGAGGTTCTGCGAGGGCTGCGGGGTGGTGTGAGCACTAAAAAGAGCACCGCATGCTGTTGGGGATATCACCTGAGCTTCTTTTTTTGGTTGGGGGGGGAGGGGGGGTACCATATATAGTTATATATATATATGTATGTGTGTGTGGTTGCCGTGTGTGTGGTTGCCGTGTGCACCGCATCGTTGGTGAACCCTAGAAGTTCATTCCCATTTCGCCGGGCGACTCGAACACTGAACCCGGGAGTTTGTGTTTTTTTTATGGTTCCACGTTTGCCGGGGAAGGAAGACGGAATGAACCCCGGATTTTGTTTTGATAGTTCCACTTTAGGGGAAGGAAGACGGAATGAACCTTGGACTGTTTTTGTTGTAGTTCCACTTTCGCTGGAATGAACCCTGGACCAATTCTTTATTTTTTTTGTTTTTCTTAAATACGTTCACTTTAGGGGGGAAGGAAGACGGACACACATGGGTATGGGTCAAAATCACACCACCAGAGACCGCAGGTTTTAGTCCTGGTTTCGTTTACCAGGGTTTCAGTTGACCCACACCCAAATCATTTCCAGGTTCCCAGTAGTCTCCCCTTTTTTGGTTGGGAGGGTTCCCCTACTAAAATAGACAGACAGAAAAATCGGGTACCCTAACCTCTAACCTCTGAAATCTGGAGGACCTATAAACAGTGATACCAACTTAGGGTTTCCTTCCACAGAGATGTTGCCATGTCATCCAGACGCCGGGGGTCCCTGGAGAAGCTGCGAGTGGAGCTGGCCGGGGGGTTGCAGGAGACGTTTTGGCCGCGCCGAGCGGAGTCGCGGGAGAGATGGCCGGCGATCTGAGAAAGCCCCAGTTGGATGTTTTTTTGTTGTCCTTTTTGGTTGTTTTGGTCGAAAAATAGATGGCGCTTGCTGGTTTACCCGGTGGTTTCATCATCTAGGGCCATCTATTTACCCTAAAAGGACACCTATGGTTCCGATCAGTTCTCACGCCTGCGGATATTGTGGATGGTTGCGGGAAACCCTGGGTTTTGATGATTGCCCTGACATACCAACAAACGATGGTGTCTCCGTGGTTTCAAAGTGGTGCATCCACAGCATCTCTAGCAGCTGGTCAAAACATCTACAGGTGCAACGTGTACCAAACAAGTCACTATGCAAACCGCACCTGTGGACATCTCAAGCATTTGGTTGAAACACCTAGAGGTGCAATTCCTGTGGCTTGGTATCCTACCTGAGCAAATGCCTCGTTTAGACTTGGCCTATGTATATGATTGCCCGCACCAAACAGAAGCTGGAGGGGAATCATGTGTAGGGCGAAACGTGCTGGGCTCCCTGGTGTTGCTAATGGGTGTGGGTCAAAATTAAACAGGAGGGGTTACGCAGGGTTTGGTCCATGTTTCCACTCACCAGGGTTCCATTTTGGTACCGGTTTTTTGAGCCACAGCCAATCAGGCTATTTCTTCAACTTGCAACTTGGAGTGGTCTGGGGGGTTGAATCCTTGAGGCATTTGCTTGCACATTTTGCTGGTGCTTTCGATAGGCGGGCGGGAATGAGGGAAGGAACTACCCTAACCATCCAACCAGTGGTCATTCCCACATTCCCTCCCTATCGCACCAGCAAGTTGTGTAGCACTTTCTTTTTTGAGCACAAACCAACATATCGCGCATTGGAGATAGTTCCATAGCAAGAGCATCCATAGCCCAACCCCGAGATACTACGTTGCTGATATATATATATATATATATTTTTTACAACAACATACGGCGTTTCTTCCGCAAAAATATACATAACGGATACGTTAGTGGTTGGTCTACAAAGGACGCCAGTTTCAGGCTCCTCCATGTTTTTGTTTGGCGAAGCACCATTGTTCTTTCAATGTTGAGCCTTGTGGTGCTCACGTGACGGTTGGAAAGCTCTTTGAACAGTGCCACCTGCTTGCCTCATGCCGACGAATGAGTTCAGTTTTGGCCGAGGTGGTTCCTTGATCTTTTGCTGGAAGGCATCCGTGCCTGATTCGGATGCCAGCTGATCCCGGAATCAATTGGCTCCTCTTGGGCTCTGAACCCTTTGGAAAAGTGACTCGGCTCACTCGGCTTGCGACACCACAGGTTGCCCCCTTAGGTGCAAAGAAGGGAGCCCGTTCAGATGGTAGCCCTCAAGTCAAGTGGCCGTGGCTCAAAAAACCGGTACCAAAATGGAACCCTGGTAAGTGGAAACATGGACCAGAACCTGCGTAACCCCTCCTGTCTAATTTTGAGCCACACCCAAGTGGGTTTTGTTTTTATGCAGGCTGGCCTTTGGGAGTTCGACGTAGATTTTTTTTTGGCAGTTCCAAAGCTGGATCGTAGTGTTGCTCGTTCGGACTCAAGTCCAAACGCTTTCTTTCCGCTGTTTGCGACCGGGGTTTCCTATCAAATCACAAACAGTCAGGTACCCCCTGGTTTGTGGTATTGGTGGCTTGGGGATTCGAATTGCTTGGTTCGGGTATCTGGGAAGCCACCCCCAAGATTTGAACACCTCGAGTCGCCACCACTCCAAACCCCTTTTTGAGGGATCCGCGGAGCCAGGGTGGCCTTTTTCGGGTCAACAGGCAACCCCATCCTTTTCAAACAAACCTTTTCGCCTCTCAGGAGCTTCAGGCCCGTTGCCCCGGCCAGTGGTTGCGCAAAGCAAACCAAACGACGTCTGAGCATGGGTCAAGATTAAACCACCAGGATCTGGACCGCAGGTTTTAGACACCGTGAAACCATTTACCAGGGCGACCCATTTTGGGGTTGTCCGATGCTTCACCCACGGCCATCTCGCAAACGCGCCAAGAGAAGATGTTTCATTGGCTCTGGAAAGTGTGTGGAATCCAGAAGGGCTAGGCGATGGTTTTTGTCTGGGCAACCTTCATGGAACGCACAACAAAAGGGGTTCCCCAGTATAATCGCCCTCAAGCGCACCTAGGTTCCTAGATACACACACACACACACCACTGAAAAACCATGGGTACCTTCAAGATCAGTACTACCCCAAAATGGGATCCCATTGGTTTTGACCCACAGCCGTGTTAGTTCCAAGTGTTCGAAACATGCAGTTGACGACAGGAAGTGGAAGCAAACTGAAGTCAGAGTTCAGCTGACGACCAGCTTTTACTAACTTCGACTTGGCAGTTGGAGCGAATGATTTGCCACCCTTCGAGGTACCAGGAAAAACTCTGAGGGCTTTTGGAACGTACGGGATGTTCTAGTGACCCTGCAAGAGTCTAAGAGGTCAGCAGTCTTGTAGCCAATTCGGTGTGCAGATGTTCCGAAAGCGCAAGGAGATCCATTTTGTTGCGTCAGTTGGGTCTGTTGCAAAATAGCCATATGGGCCCCCAAAATTTGTGGTCCTCCTTTCGGCTGATATACAAAAAAATGAAGCCAACCTGGAAATCCTTGAAGAACAAGCCTGTTTTGGGGGGGGGGAGGAATTCCCATCAATTCCCAGCTTCCAAGGATGCAGTGCGCCAAGAGACCAGCCTCATCAACCAGTTGACTTCTCGCAGCGAGGCGCCCGGCTTACAGGGCTTTTGGCTTTGGAACTTTGCTAAGCGGACCAACCCCACTGATCCCAGTTGTAGCCCTGGTTATACCCTTGGGTGGAACATCCAAGCGTGAGTTTCTTCCTGAATCCGATTTTGTTGGCAGCCAGCCAAACGTGAGTATGACTCCCGAAGAATATTTGCTTACAGAACTTGCCGAGCAAAAGCGTACGGAAGCCTCACTGTTTGCCTTTTTTGTTGTATTGGGGATCCTTCTCTTCAGACAAAATACTTCTGCAGGAAATTGGCGGATTTGCCTACTGCAAAACGGGGAGACCCCAAGCAGAGATTCCTCGGGTGCTGTGTGGGCGGGTCCGAAACGGGCTCAAAAAAGGCGCGTTCTCGTCTTGACAGCTGGTCCAATGCCAAAGAAACATCACGAGCCGCGCGACTCGGTTTGTATGCCACAACGAGTTCAAGCACGCAAAAAGGGAGACCAGCGGGGCTGTACGGTAAGCCACTTGCCCTTGGGGTTTGGTCGAGGCCGACATGTCGGGTTGGCCAAAATACGGAGCTCTCTTTCTTTCCAAACGCAAGTGTCCTATTGCGGTTGCTTGAGAAGGTTGGGTTGGGGGGGGATTCTGCAACCTTTGTGGCTACCCTCAAGGTGATCACCCCATGTGGTGGTGATGAAATGTCCTACTCGTCCCCTTGGAAGAGTGATACATACATGCATGTACATATATGCGTAATATATATATATATATGTATATATATATATATACGCATGTACATAGATATGTACATAGACATGCACATGTACATGTTCCTTTACATGTACATGTATGTTGCATGTACATACACACATACACATACACATCTACATATACATGTTTATACATACATGCATGCATACATACATATATATATATAGAGATTACACATGTTCCTCTTTTTGCCCGGCGGTTGTTTCGGGGGAACTTCTTCTTGTCGCGGAGCTGAGCACCTTGGGAGGTGCTCCGGCGTGAGACGCGGGCGCTGCGCACAGGCCTGTTGAGAGCGAGCCGTTTGGTCTCCGCGTTTTTTTTTGGGGGGGAGGGAACCTCTCACCACTTCGCGCCATTTGTTTGCATCAGTTTTCTAGGATGGCTTGAACATTGACCAAGCACCAAACTTGCAGTGGGTAATCAACTCTCTTTTTTTGTTTTGTTTTTCTCTCCGAAGGGTTTTCCCTTTAAAATCAAGTGCCCTCCGACCAATCAACAGCCGGAACCTGACGTTTGGGGGTCCCCTTTAAAGGAACGTGGTCCAAGCCGAAGGTGAGGTTGCGGCTGTGAATTGGTACCCTCCCTTCCAACGGAAGGCACCAGGGTACCCAGATCCGAATTCCTCTTGTAGGGACGGGTGCCATGTTGCATGTTGGGGGTGGGGGTACTTTTCGGGGAGTTTGAAAGGGAGACCAAAAAGAAACCCGTTTTGAGGGTTCACTGATTGTATCAGGAACCCATATGACATGGTTGCAGGACATGTGGGTTTTCCCTGATACCCACAAATAATCCATAGGGATGGTCCACAGTGACCAAGGAAAGGGTTGTTTTCTGGGTGTCTCGTTTTGTTTGGGAACCCCCTTTTGCTTGGCTTTCAAGCGAGCCACAAGGAACTCTTCGGCATTTCGGGGTCTGATTTTGAGACAAGCCATACTTTGTGCCGCTTAGCTGAAGTTCAGCTTCTTATGAATTCTGCCTCGGCACAAAGCCAAGTCAGCCCTTTTGAACATGCTTTCCAAGTAGTACGGAAGTGAGTTGCTGGTTGCTTCAAAGCGACACGGACTGGAGGGTCTCTGATTTTGAGAACCCATCTGCTGAACAGGTCTTGCGTTAGGCCAGTTTCATGGAGATCAGATTGCAGATTGAGCCGTCCAAAACCGATACCCCGACAGATGGGCCCAAAGCTTAGGATGTCTTTTTGGCTTGGACCCCTGTGTTTCGTGTTGCTTTAAAGGGAAAGCACGGGAAGACCATGGATTTATATACACTAACCCCTCCCCCACAAAAAAGAAGAACAGCTCCCTGGATGACGCGCATAAAATTCCTGCCTGTCGGCATCTCCTTGCAAGCAAACCTGAGCATGGTGCCAGCTGACACCTCGGGCAAGAATCATATGGGTGTAGGTCGAATAGCTACCCAAAATGGAATTTTGGTAAATGGAAACATGGACTACTGGTTCCGTAAAAAAATGGGCCCCTCACAAGACTATTTCATGGTCACTCGTTTAAAACGGTTTCGAAGTACCCGACCCCGTTCCTATTTTTCAGGCTCTAGCGCCCCCTTTTGCGTTTTTCTTTTCCCATGTGTACCCCAACCCGACTCCCAGTTTCGGATTGGTCCCAATCCAATAGCCCAAGAGACCGAGACCGTCTGAGAGATCAGCACTCAGAACCTCCTGCTGAAGCCATGGGCCAGCAGCTTCCAGGAAAAACACGCCCGACCAGCCCAGCCTTGACACTTTTTGCCGGGGGAGAAAAGTGAACTGATACTCTGGTGGTGGACGGGCAAAATCTGCTTCGCACCAATAGGTCGGTTGTCCCTAGAGTTGCACAAAGTCAAGTGACAGAGTCTCTCCACAGTGAAAAGATGCTGCAGGCGTGTACCGAAGCGTTGAGAATGGTTGTCAACGCTCGCAACTGGTGCCGATCGGCGCGGATTTAGTCCACAGCGATGCCCCGCAGCGTACGCGGGAAGAAAGTCGACATCCATTTTTCAAATGCTGGCATGTATACCCATTCAAGCACACACGTAGACTCCTTTTCTGTCTCGGCAGGCACGGAAGCTGGCAAGGCGGGAGTGGACAAAGTGGTTGTTTGCAGACTTGGAGCATTTGGCCCCACTCTTCACTGAAAACTCCCGACGTTTGCATTATGTTGGGCCGCTCCCAGCGAGTCAGAAAAAATACGCTCGTGACTCCCCATGATTCCAGTTGTCCCTTGCCTTGACTCCGCCAATGTGTTGCTTTCCTGAAACGATCCTATCTTAACCCGAGCGCCTTTTTTGGTCTTGATCCTTTCTCTGAAGGCTGACTGAGCGATGCCATCTCTCCACATGGACTTCACTGAGCGAACCCATCGCTCGAAGCTTTGGCTAGTTCTTGAAAAGGGAGCCGCAGTGGTTTTGATCGCCCGGGTGGGTGGCCCGGATGAACCGCATGAAATTCCCAAACCTTTTCACTTACCACATTTAAGCCCAGCTGGATTCTCCAACTCCATATCTTTGGTAGCTTAAGGCGTCATGGATTGTGGGCCTGTGGGCCTTCCCCCCTTTCGTGGTTCACATACCGATCCCGGCCCCGCCGCCTGCCCCAGTCCCTAGAAACCCTGGAAGAGCCCACGGCGACGTTTAGTTGGCGCAAAAAAAACAACGGTGTTTTTTTTTTTGCTGGGGTCATTGTGTTGACTGTTTCTGGGGGTTATCAAAGTCTGTTTCCCTTCAACCCACCACTTAGGGGGTGACTTTGATCATGGTGAAATCATGAGGCCAGTTTGGGGGGTCGTTGGGGGGCCCAAACCTGTCATTTTCTGCTCGAAGATTTTCCCCGTGCGCAGGAAGGTGAGGCAAGGGCTCGCCGGACCGTCGAGGCAGGCTCAAGGGTCCAGGGCTCGGCGGCTCGGCGGGCGAAAATCCGCGCGCTGCGCGGGTTGAAGGGGAATCCAGATGGAAACTGCAGGTTCAGGACGGGTTTGGGACGGATTCGGAACAGGTGCGGAACGGCTTGGCGCCGGCGCGCGGCTTTTCGCGGCGTGAGTTTGCGTTCAAGTGAAGCACTTCAGCAAGCTGAGGTACAGGTTGTGTGGCAGTCGCAGCACTTTCGCAAGGTCAGCTGCAGATTCCAGATAGATAGATGAGTAGAACAAAAAATGTAAATTAGATAGATAGAGATGGATGGATGGATGGATGGATGGATGTATGGATGGATGGATGGACGGACGGACGGACGGACGGACGGACGGACGGACGGATAGAGAGAGAGAGAGAGAGAGATCGATATGTCGAGAAAAAAAGAACAAAGAGAAAGCGAGAAAGACAAGGAGAGAGACAGCGATAAGGAAAGAAAGACAAACCAAAATAAATGACGCAATTTGAGAAGCAAACAGAAAAAGAGATAGGTAGATAGATAAATAGAAAGATAGATAGCTAAGTAGATTTAAGTAGATTTGCATGTCTTAGACTAGCTTGGATGGCTAGATGGATAGAAACTGAGACTACCTAGATGGGAAGTGGCTGTATAACCAGAGAGAGAGAGAGAGAGAGAGAGAACGACAACAGTGAAAGGGAGAGGAGCCCCGAGCGTGCTCGCTTTGACAAAGCACAAGTTCAAGGCACAGCTGCCAGATCAACCGCAGTAGGGTTCCGCCTTTTTTTGATACAACTTTCCGTCTCCAAGACTAGCCCAGTAGGAGTTCGCCACTTTATGGGTGGTCAGATCCAAGGTCCAAAGTCCATCCCACCGAAAGTCCGAAACCAAGAAGACACATGAACGGTCAATCTTTGCCGTCATTCGCCAAACTGCCACAAATGGGCACATATTACTAATCTCCAATCCAATGTCATAGAATCATTTCTTTGGACTAGAGACATGGGGCTTTCCGCGGTTTTCCCATGTGTTTCTTTAAGCTTGCGCCAGGAATACTTCACACATCCGCATTAAGCACAAAAAACGACAAGGTGCCAGGTATCATGGAGGCTCGGGGGAGGGAGGGGAGGGTTACGCCCCTATTCAGGCCTTAGTTGGGGCCTATTTGGCCCTCCCCTCCCCCTCCCCTCCCTCCCCCCCAGCCCCCACGAAGCTAGCATCAACCACCAAAAAAAAGCGGAAAGAAAAAGTCGGGTGCTTCCTGGGCAGCCCCCGGATTTTTTTTTGCGTGTTCCCGTGGATTCTGATTCTTTTCCGCTGCAACGGAGGGCCGGCCGCTTGGAGGCCCTGGAGGCGGCGCAGGGCGCCGCGCAGCAGCGGGAGCAGCTGCTCGAGCGCCAGGCGGGCGTTTCTGGGCTGGGAAACTGGGGGTTTTAAGGTGTTGTTTTGGGTTTTCTAGGGTTTTTGGGGTTTCTTTGGCTTTCCGCGTTTTTTTTTTTTTTTTTTGGGGGGGGGGTTCTGTGGTTTTTTGGAGTTTCTTTGGTTTTCCGCGGTTTTCTGTTTTTTTTTTTTTTTGGGGGGGGGGTTCTGTGGTTTTTTGGAGTTTTTTGGTTTTCCGCGGTTTCTGTTTTTTTTTTTTTTTTGGGGGGGGGGGTTTTCTGGGATTTTCTGGGTTTTTTTGGTTTTCTGTGGTTTTTGGTGGTTTTTGAGGTTTTCTGGGGTTTTGGGGTTTTCTTTGGTTTTCCGCGGTTTTCTGTTTTTCTTGTATTTTTTTTTGTTTTCTGGGGTTTTCTGGGGTTTTCTGGGTTTCTTGGTGGTTTTTGGTGTTTTCTGGGGGTTTTGGGTTTTCGTTGGTTTTCCGCGGTTCTCTGTGGTTTTTGGGTTTTCTTTGATTTTCCGCGGTTTTCTTTTTTTTTGTGTTGTTTTTGGGTTTTCTGTGGTTTTTGGGTTTTTGGGGTTTGGGGTTTTGGGTTTTTGGGGTTTGGGGTTTGGGGTTTTTGGGGTTTTGGGTTTTTGGCGTTGGGCGTCGTTGTTCGTTTGTTTTGCAGAAGGGTTATTCTCCCCTCAAAAAGAATGAAAATCAATCGAATCAAACGAGGGGTTCCCCTAAGGAACTCAAAGTGGTTAGATAATCTTCACTGTTGCTGCCATGCTTCTTGTTTTTTTTGTGGGGGGGGGGGGTTGTTCTTCTTATTTTGGTGCGCTGCAAGAACACCGTTTTTTTTTGTGCACGCCCTTCCCAAGGGTTGGACAGTTAAAGGGCCATCTTTTTCAGGTTTGCCTTTGGTCCCCCAAATCCGGGGTCTCCTCCCAATAGACTGTCGACGAAATATGGAACAGAGTCATAAAATCAGACCTTTTTTTTGTGGTGGTCCCCTTTGGGCCATGTTTGGATTGGCCTAGGTGATAGTTTCAAACGCAAACGAACATATTGGGAACCCTGAAGTTAGTGAAGCTGGCTGCAAAACAGCCAAAGATCTTTGATTTACGAAGGAAACGGCATTTTTTGGATGCTGAATCTGTTGGACGGACCTTCTCAGCAACTGTGTCATTTGCAGGTGGTTTGCATTTAATCCACTAAAAGTTCAGCTTTTAGCAGGGGATCTGAGGGCAGCCCATTTACGAAGGAAAAGGCCTAGGGGATGGCGAATCTTTTAGTTGTCGAGGCCCCCGAAACGCAACAAGCAATAGTTTAGGCCCTGGACCTTCGGGAGCAGCTGATACACTTGCGGCAGCAGCTGGAGCAGGCGACTTTGTTTCCTCATTCGGGGCGCGCGCCTCGGATTTTTATTTTTTTCGGCCTGCCTGTGGACAGGGCTGTGGTTGAAAAGGGCCTCCCCAAAAACTATATTTTTTCATGTAAAGGTTTTCTGCCTGCCTTCTGTGATACAAAAAGGGCCTCCCAAAGACTAGTCACATAAAGCCGGGGATTCCCAAACGTATCACAGTGGATGGATCAGCCCCCGGGTGATCAACCACAACCGTGTGGATGCTTGCGAAATCCACTTCACAGCACCGTTCAGAATCCTAAGGGAATGATTCGATTCCCCAACGTAAATGCCAACAAACCAGGTGTCTGCATGGCTTCAAGGTGCTGCGAAATGGGTTTCGTCCACATGGCGAGCTCGCGGATTCGGGTTGATCAAAAGGTCCGCGATACTATGGAGGGAGACCACCCAAGAAGATTCGACTTTCACCACACGGGAAAAATGCCCATGGTCATTTGGGGCCGAACGGAGTGTTGATCAACCCCCACATGTCTTTTTTTTTCACCAGCGAAGGCCATGACAAAGGTCCTTTGCTTAAAGATCCCTTTCAGGTTCTGGAATTATAGTAACATGTGCAATTGTTAAATGAATGATATGATATCTTATGATCCTGACTTATCTTGGTCTGAAAGTCACCCACAACGTCAACACAAGTACCGTCCAACTCGATTTCCCTGTTTGGGTATGGTTCTGGTTTGCCTCTAGTAAGGTTGACGCAACCATAACATTTAACAATCACAGAACAACGAACCAAGAAACTAATCTGCCTGTTTTGACAAGCTCACCAACTCGGGTGTACAAGGGCTCACTATGATGTAGCTCTTGTAAATCAGGAGTTCCCTTATTTCAGGTTTGGGATTTATTGCAGCAGGTCGGTAGAGGTTGGGGTCAGAATAGCAAGGGGCCAGGGGGGGTGGCAAGGTCTGGAGTGACATCTGTCTCGCGCAAAGATTATGCTAGACTGCACCCAATTTAGATTTAGTGTTTTTTTGAGGTCTGATTCTGGAGTTTTCTGTTGCAGATCCCTGCATCCCCTGCATATTTTGGGCGATGCTTGTTCTGGCCGGAGATGCTGGCTGGTAATAACAGGGATTCTGGCTGGTGATGACAGCGTGCTTGTTCTGTTGACTTTGGTGCCTATTGGTTGAAGGCTGGGGACTGTGGGAGCACATTTTTTATTATTGGCTAGTGCATGCAAGTCTGCACATTGTTTGCACTTGCTTTGCCTATCTTGAACTCTTCTTGAATAAATTGTGTTTACATGTTAGCTGTTTTGTGAAGAAATTCGATTGGAAAGGAAATCCAGCATAACCAATAATTTGAAATAGACCAAATATCAAATTTCCAAGTTCAAGATTCTATTTAATTTCAGTTTGAAATTGGTAGAGTTTGATAAAGTGATAAAGATATCAATTCAATTTTCATAAGGAAATAATTCAACGACCTAACATCATGTGTTTACCTAGCCTCAAGCACTGCCATGGTCGTAACACAAAGTGTTTTGTAGTGTTTTTCTGTAGTAAGTTGACATCTTTACCAATGGCCGCTCTAAACGGCCAAACAATTCTGAATAGAGTTTAAATCAGACTCAATCAGGAGCTATACTTATTCTGAATCCTCTAGGACATTCATACTAAACTTAGAATTTAGTGAAATAATCATTGCCAAGTAGCACTTTACAATTCAATTCGAGAAATCGAATTTGATAAGGAACGGATTTGATGAAGTTTCATACTTTTTCTACTTCAACTTGAAAGTTACGCAGGATTTCCTTTCCAACAGAGTTTCCTTTACACATCACTTAAGATTGAAACACAATTCTATTCAAAAAGGAGTTCACCTCGAATTTCCATGTAGTACTCGAAGTTGTAAGTAGGAGTTCCTTTCAAAACACACATCCACGGAATCAGCCCTGCCCAAAACCACATATCAACAAATCCTCGAGCAAACCAAACAAGAAATAATCACCATTCTCCCAAAACTCGTAGCACAGTGTGTGGCTACATCCTGAATAATGTCTGAGGAAGTTGTGCTCTTTCCTCTTTTTTGTTGTTGTTGCTGCTTTTTTTCTTGGTTTTGTTGAATCTCTTTTTCTCGTTTTGTTTCTTTTATTTATTTTTGCAAGAATGTCTCAGGGTTTTGATGAAGTATGATACTGGCGTGTCGTTTTTAGGGTACGCTTCTTGGGGTGGGTTTTAAAGGGAGACCAAACCAAAAAACCCACCATTTTAGAGATCCCCATATTTTGAGACGCACCCATATAGTGTTGTTTAGTTTCTTTTGGTTTCCTTGGGGTTTGTCTACTTCTTTAAGAAACCAGGAAGTGCGTTGGAGCGGCACAAAAGAACGCGGCTTGCACATATCCCAAACAGACAACAGACAAGACAGCAATATGCACAAATAAATCCCACCGAATTCACCGAGAAGTGCACTCCCGCAGACCCCAGATTGCAGTTTGAGAATCTGCTCGCACTGGCCCCCGCTTTCCGTTTTTCCGAGCCGGTTTGCAGTTGTTTGCTCGGGTCACAGTGAGTGAGAACAAAAACCTGCGAACAGGTATTTTTGTTGTTTCTAAAGTGAGAACCAGCCAGCATACGTAGCAAACAGTGGTGTTATATGTCACTCCACGTCGAGGGGTGTTCACCTTTCTTGGTCTTTGCAACCTGTTCACTGACTTGACAAACTTTAAACTTTTGCATTGTTTTGTTGGGTTGTCAAAACTAGGGTCCCGTTTTGGTTGCCCCGGCACCTTGGGCGGCACCACGGGCCAACAAGAGGCCATACTTTGACACCCCGCCCTCCCCAGACACGGCCATGGTTCGACAGTTTGGAGAGTTCGGGTTCTGCGAATTTCCTGATCTTCACTGCTCCTGCCAAGTTGTTGGGCTTTGCTCCTCTTTTTTTGGGTTCTGTTCATTTTGGTGGGTGGCTGCCAAAAAATACTCAGCCATTTTTCTCACACGGCAAGGATTGGACAGGTTTGCCCACGGTTTAGGTGGTTTTCACTCCCCATTTTCGAGCGGTGGTTTCGCCTTGACATGTTTTTTGGGGATCTCCAATTGGTGGCTTCTGGTTCTCTACATTTCCCGTGGCTTTCTCCTAAAGTGAGTTTCCTTTTGGTAGTTGTTTAAACGGGACATATGGGTGTGGTTTTGTGGAGACGCCGCAGTTTTAGGTTGGCAGACAGTAAGACCACAAGGCAAACCAGCCAGGCTCAGAGTGTGGGAGAAGCTTGGCACAGTGTTCAGCACCGCTGCCATGGTTTCTGTTTTCGTGCAGATTGGCAAGTTGAGCCACAGTGTCGTAGAGAACACGGTGGCTACGGTGCCCAGCGATGCTGAAACCGTTGAACGGAGCAGTTCCCCAGAATCCTTGTCCCCTCGCTCCAGTGCAACGACTGAGCCAGTGCACGAGGAAGGTGAGGAGACATGCTCTTGCCACGTTGTGGTGAGGAGTACCTTCATTGACTTTGACGATGAAAGCATGGCTCTTTGTTACAGGAAGCTCCGGCGGGTCATGACAGATAGCGTTCTGGCAGGAGTCTTGGTGGCACCGGAAGTGTACGAGCCGGGCAAGTTCAGCGACCAGCAAGAGGAACATGAAGCTCGAAGCCGCACTGCTGCCGAAGAGGCAACGCAGAAAACTCAAGGCAAGGTTGTGGTTGAGCCTAAGAGCAAACCCAGAGATGCCCGGCAAGACGTCCCCAGGCAAAGTGCGACAACCGAGAGGACCACCGTGATGCTGCGCAATTTGCCCAACAACTACACTCGCGAGATGCTTCTGACTTTGCTTGATGAGCAAGGTCTAGCAGGGCGCTATGACTTTGTGTACCTGCCCTGCGACTTCCACCGTGCGGCAAACCTTGGCTATGCCTTTGTGAACATGGTAGACAGTGTTGCAGTGGATGCTGTGTGGAAGGCGCTGGATGGGTTCTCCGAATGGTCGATGCCAACGAGCAAGGTCTGCCAAGTGAGCTGGAGTGGTCCCCACCAAGGATTCAAGTCTCACGTGGATCGGTACCGAAACAGCCCCGTCATGCACAAGAGTGTTCCTGAGGAGTACAAGCCTGTGATTTTCAAGGATGGTCGCCGCAAAGCCTTCCCTCGGCCGACCAAGAAGGTCAAAGCGCCTTCGGGTGTGTGCAAGTGAGCGGTAGCGGCCACTTGCAGCACGTTTTGTGCCGTTTTGAATCTGACATCTGGTTGCGTCTTCATTTCCAGCCCGTGGCAATGGTTCCCTCAGAGGGACATGTACAGGGACGTGTACAGGCAATCATGTGGTTGCACAAGCGCTGCGAAGGCATCGCGGGGTTGGTAGGTGCAAGAGCACGTGTAAAGCGCTGAAGCAATCAGATGGCCGGCATTAGCTGCCTACGGGCGGTGGTCTTGAGCTTTGTGAATGCAGTGCTGCAGTGATGCCAAAAGAACGAACAAAATACAGGGCGACCAAAAGGGTGTGTCCTTTTTAGGTTGGTTTAACGAGCATGTTTTGGGAGGGTGGGTTCGAGTCCCAGTTTTGACAAACCCAAAAGGAACACTGGCTGCGAATGGCTTATCCAGGGATAGTCTGCAAAGCTTTTAGCAGGGTTCTCTACATTTCCCCTGGCTTTTTCCTAAAGTGAGTTTCATTTTGGTGGTTGTTTAAAGGGACATATGGGTATGGTTTTGTGGAGACGCCGCATTTTTAGGTTGGCATACTGGGAGACCAAAAGGCAAACCAGCCAGGCTCAGAGTGTGGGAGAAGCTTGGCACAGTGTTCAGCACCGCTGCCATGGTTTCTGTTTTCGTGCAGATGGGCAAGTTGAGCCACAGTGTCGTAGAGAACACGGTGGCCACGGTGCCCAGCGATGCTGAAACCGTTGAAGGGAGCAGTTCCCCAGAATCCTTGTCCCCTCGCTCCAGTGCAACGACCGAGCCAGTGCACGAGGAAGGTGAGGAGACATGCTCTTGCCACGTTGTGGTGAGGAGTACCTTCATTGACTTTGACGATGAAAGCATGGCTCTTTGTTACAGGAAGCTCCGGCGGGTCATGACAGATAGCGTTCTGGCAGGAGTCTTGGTGGCACCGGAAGTGTACGAGCCGGGCAAGTTCAGCGACCAGCAAGAGGAACATGAAGCTCGAAGCCGCACTGCTGCCGAAGAGGCAACGCAGAAAACTCAAGGCAAGGTCGTGGTTGAGCCTAAGAGCAAACCCAGAGATGCCCGGCAAGACATCCCCAGGCAAAGTGCGACAACCGAGAGGACCACCGTGATGCTGCGCAATTTGCCCAACAACTACACTCGCGAGATGCTTCTGACTTTGCTTGATGAGCAAGGTCTAGCAGGGCGCTATGACTTTGTGTACCTGCCCTGCGACTTCCACCGTGCAGCAAACCTTGGCTATGCCTTTGTGAACATGGTAGACAGTGCTGCAGTGGATGCTGTGTGGAAGGCGCTGGATGGGTTCTCCGAATGGTTGATGCCAACGAGCAAGGTCTGCCAAGTGAGCTGGAGTGGTCCCCACCAAGGATTCAAGTCTCACGTGGATCGGTACCGAAACAGCCCCGTCATGCACAAGAGTGTTCCTGAGGAGTACAAGCCTGTGATTTTCAAGGATGGTCGCCGCAAAGCCTTCCCTCGGCCGACCAAGAAGGTCAAAGCGCCTTCGGGTGTGTGCAAGTGAGCGGTAGCGGCCACTTGCAGCACGTTTTGTGCCGTTTTGAATCTGACATCTGGTTGCGTCTTCATTTCCAGCCCGTGGCAATGGTTCCCTCAGAGGGACATGTACAGGGACGTGTACAGGCAATCATGTGGTTGCACAAGCGCTGCGAAGGCATCGCGGGGTTGGTAGGTGCAAGAGCACGTGTAAAGCGCTGAAGCAATCAGATGGCCGGCATTAGCTGCCTACGGGCGGTGGTCTTGAGCTTTGTGAATGCAGTGCTGCAGTGATGCCAAAAGAACGAACAAAATACAGGGCGACCAAAAGAGTGTGTCCTTTTTAGGTTGGTTTGACGTGGGGTTTGCCAGAAGGGAACCAAGCATGTTTTTTGGGGGGGGTTCGGGTCCCAATTTTGACAAACCCAAAAGGCGCTGGCTTCGAATGGCTTATCCAGGGATAGTCCCTCCTCTGCAAAACTTTTAGCAGGGTTCTCTACTTTTCCCCTGGCTTTCTCAGAAAGTGAGCTTCCTTTTGGTGGTTGTTTAAAGGGGACATATGGGTATGGTTTTGTGAGACGCCGCATTTTTTAGGTTGGCATACTGGGAGACCAAAAGGCAAACCAGCCAGGCTCAGAGTGTGGGAGAAGCTTAGCACAGTGTTCAGCACCGCTGCCATGGTTTCTGTTTTTGTGCAGATGGGCAAGTTGAGCCACAGTGTCGTAGAGAACACGGTGGCTACGGTGCCCAGCGATGCTGAAACCGTTGAAGGGAGCAGTTCTCCAGAATCCTTGTCCCCTCGCTCCAGTGCAACGACTGAGCCAGTGCACGAGGAAGGTGAGGAGACATGCTCTTGCCACGTTGTGGTGAGGAGTACCTTCATTGACTTTGACGATGAAAGCATGGCTCTTTGTTACAGGAAGCTCCGGCGGGTCATGACAGATAGCGTTCTGGCAGGAGTCTTGGTGGCACCGGAAGTGTACGAGCCGGGCAAGTTCAGCGACCAGCAAGAGGAACATGAAGCTCGAAGCCGCACTGCTGCCGAAGAGGCAACGCAGAAAACTCAAGGCAAGGTCGTGGTTGAGCCTAAGAGCAAACCCAGAGATGCCCGGCAAGACGTCCCCAGGCAAAGTGCGACAACCGAGAGGACCACCGTGATGCTGCGCAATTTGCCCAACAACTACACTCGCGAGATGCTTCTGACTTTGCTTGATGAGCAAGGTCTAGCAGGGCGCTATGACTTTGTGTACCTGCCCTGCGACTTCCACCGTGCAGCAAACCTTGGCTATGCCTTTGTGAACATGGTAGACAGTGCTGCAGTGGATGCTGTGTGGAAGGCGCTGGATGGGTTCTCCGAATGGTTGATGCCAACGAGCAAGGTCTGCCAAGTGAGCTGGAGTGGTCCCCACCAAGGATTCAAGTCTCACGTGGATCGGTACCGAAACAGCCCCGTCATGCACAAGAGTGTTCCTGAGGAGTACAAGCCTGCGATTTTCAAGGATGGTCGCCGCAAAGCCTTCCCTCGGCCGACCAAGAAGGTCAAAGCGCCTTCGGGTGTGTGCAAGTGAGCGGTAGCGGCCACTTGCAGCACGTTTTGTGCCGTTTTGAATCTGACATCTGGTTGCGTCTTCATTTCCAGCCCGTGGCAATGGTTCCCTCAGAGGGACATGTACAGGGACGTGTACAGGCAATCATGTGGTTGCACAAGCGCTGCGAAGGCATCGCGGGGTTGGTAGGTGCAAGAGCACGTGTAAAGCGCTGAAGCAATCAGATGGCCGGCATTAGCTGCCTACGGGCGGTGGTCTTGAGCTTTGTGAATGCAGTGCTGCAGTGATGCCAAAAGAACGAGCAAAATACAGGGCGACCAAAAGGGTGTGTCCTTTTTAGGTTTGTTTGACGTGGGGTTTGCCAGAAGGGAATCAAGCATGTTTTTTTTTGGGGGGACATATGGGTATGGTTTTGTGGAGACGCCGCAATTTTTAGGTTGGCATACTGGGAGACCAAAAGGCAAACCAGCCAGGCTCAGAGTGTGGGAGAAGCTTGGCACAGTGTTCAGCACCGCTGCCATGGTTTCTGTTTTCGTGCAGATGGGCAAGTTGAGCCACAGTGTCGTAGAGAACACGGTGGCCACGGTGCCCAGCGATGCTGAAACCGTTGAAGGGAGCAGTTCTCCAGAATCCTTGTCCCCTCGCTCCAGTGCAACGACTGAGCCAGTGCACGAGGAAGGTGAGGAGACATGCTCTTGCCACGTTGTGGTGAGGAGTACCTTCATTGACTTTGACGATGAAAGCATGGCTCTTTGTTACAGGAAGCTCCGGCGGGTCATGACAGATAGCGTTCTGGCAGGAGTCTTGGTGGCACCGGAAGTGTACGAGCCGGGCAAGTTCAGCGACCAGCAAGAGGAACATGAAGCTCGAAGCCGCACTGCTGCCGAAGAGGCAACGCAAAAAACTCAAGGCAAGGTCGTGGTTGAGCCTAAGAGCAAACCCAGAGATGCCCGGCAAGACGTCCCCAGGCAAAGTTCGACAACCGAGAGGACCACCGTGATGCTGCGCAATTTGCCCAACAACTACACTCGCGAGATGCTGCTGACTTTGCTTGATGAGCAAGGTCTAGCAGGGCGCTATGACTTTGTGTACCTGCCCTGCGACTTCCACCGTGCGGCAAACCTTGGCTATGCCTTTGTGAACATGGTAGACAGTGCTGCAGTGGATGCTGTGTGGAAGGCGCTGGATGGGTTCTCCGAATGGTCGATGCCAACGAGCAAGGTCTGCCAAGTGAGCTGGAGTGGTCCCCACCAAGGATTCAAGTCTCACGTGGATCGGTACCGAAACAGCCCCGTCATGCACAAGAGTGTTCCTGAGGAGTACAAACCTGTGATTTTCAGGGATGGTCGCCGCAAAGCCTTCCCTCGGCCGACCAGGAAGGTCAAAGCGCCTTCAGGCGTGTGCAAGTGAGCGGAAGCGTCCACTTGCAGCACGTTTTGTGCCGTTTTGAATCTGACATCTGGTTGCGTCTTCATTTCCAGCCCGTGGCAATGGTTCCCTCAGAGGGACATGTACAGGGACGTGTACAGGCAATCATGTGGTTGCACAAGCGCTGCGAAGGCATCGCGGGGTTGGTAGGTGCAAGAGCACG
Source organism: Effrenium voratum (assembly GCA_963377175.1). NCBI lineage: Eukaryota > Dinophyceae > Suessiales > Symbiodiniaceae > Effrenium > Effrenium voratum. The sequence continues at coordinate 265,527 of CAUJNA010003246.1, forward strand.
TGTAAAGCGCTGAAGCAATCAGATGCCCGGCATTCACCAGCTGCCTAAAATCGGGCTTGCTGCAGTGCTGCCAATGAAAAAACAAAAATGCAGGGAGACCAAAAGGGTGCGTCCTGTTTAGGTGGTTTCCCAGAAGGAACCAACTATGTTGAGGGGGGGGGGGGGGGTTCGTGTCCCAATTTACATTTCTTTGGGGTTTCTCTTTAACACATGGGTGTCATTTTGTTTTGCAGGGTGCCCTCTTTTGGGTTGGTTTTCTCTGGGAGTTGACTTGCTGGTTCTCATTCCCCCAACAAATAATCCATGTCCTATGGTTTCCTTTGTTCTGAGCCATTCCCCACCTATCAGCCTTTCATTCATGATTTTGCCCTTTGACAGGCACATTTCCCAGTGATTCCATTTACCTGTATAGTTGGCAACCAAGCGAACCACCCTTTAAAAACCAAAAGGAACAATGATGGTTACCAGAATCTGTAGTGGCTTCGACTGGGCTTGAGTAGGGTTCAGGGTCCTCAAAAGGAACACCCATATTTCTTTGGGTTCCCTTTGACACATGGGTGTTATTTTGTTTTGTAGGGTGCCCGCTTTTGGGTTGGTTTTTCACGGGGAGTCAACTAGCTGGTTGTGAGGGACTGAGAGACAAGCCCTATAAACAATCCATGTCCTATGGTTTCCTTTATTCGGGACACCCCAAAACCGCTTCATTTTTTGTCATAGGCTAGCAAGAGCGTTTCATCATGCTCTTGGTTTGTAGACCTCGACAACCATGGAGTGATGAATTGGGCAGGCTTCGCTGGGTTCTTTCATCTTGCTGCTCAGGGGGAGAGAAATGAACTCGGGGATTTCCGAAAAGAAGACGCCAACTCGGAAATGGATGGTCTTTCTGGTTGTTGATACCAATCTTGATGGTGCTCAGTATGCGGGAATGATCCCAGGGGCGGCCCCCGAATAAAGGAAACCACCAGGATGGGTGTTCTTGGTTCCATAGGTGTCCTTTTTGGTGGTTTTGGTCGAAAAATAGATGGCGCTTCCTGGTTTCCCTGGTTGTTTCATCATCTAGGGCCATCTATTTACTCTAAAAGGACACCTATGGTTCCGATCAGTTCTCAGTTCGCCTGTGGATACTGTGGATGGTTGTGAAATTCATCTCGGCACCACCTAAGAAGCCCTGGGAGAATGATTGCGCTGTAAATACCAACAAACAATGGGTTCAACCTTGGTTTCAAGGCGGTGCAGGATTTCGGCCATCCACAGTATCTCGAGCATTTGGTCAAAACATCTACAGGTGCAACGTGTGGCTTCACACCCTGTGGTTCCATTTCTCCTTCGCATCAAACTCGCAGCGAGTGCATCTCTTGCACCGAGACCTCCGCAGCCTTCTGCCAGGCGCAAAAGCCGACGCCGGGCATCGTGGAGGTGTCTGCGCAACTGGAGGAGGCGAGTTGGGTAGGGGGGGGTGGGGGGGTGGGGTGGGGGGGGGAGGGTGTGGTGTGTGTGTGTGTGTGGGTTTTTGGTGAGTTGAAAGATGATCCTCATATTTGTTTATTTTTTTGGGGGTGTTTTTTTTTGCCGAGTTTCATTTATTTGGTTTTACCACCCAAAACCTATCAGGTAATTTGGGGGAAAGTCTCCCACCAAGACACACGGCACGCTTACAATGCACAAAACTTGGTGGTTCCCGGCCATCCCCTAGCTTTTTAGCTTTTTAGAATTTAGCTTTTTAGTGGGGATTTCCATTCAACCCACTAAAAGTTAAACTCTTAGCGGGGGTCTGAGGACAGCCCAGAAAAGGCAACCAAAGGCGCAACATGTTCAGTGGAGCCTCAGTCAAATTTGCAACTTTTGACTCGGGGAATTCCAGCTACCCTCATTTTTTGGTCCCTTGTGGGCCGCGCGAAGGCGCTTTTTTTGCAAGCCACGGTCAAGCGTCAGCGTGTCCGACCCATTTCTCTCGCGGTGTGGTTGATCCCCAACTCTAAGTGTGTTTGTATTACACCCATACACCCACTGGGTATTGACCCCATTTAGGCACATTTCAGGATAACATGTCGCGGTGTTGCTGATCCCCAGCTTGGGAAACCGCCCTTAATTTGGGTGTGGCTCAAAAATGGGGGTCCAAAATGGAACCCTGGTAAATGGACAGGTAGACTAAAACCCGCGTAACCCCAGTTTGCCTAATTTTGAGCCACACCCATCTGTCGGTTTTCAAGTACGGCCGACATTGGTTTAGCACCATACAGCAATACAACCATGTAAGGGCCTAGGTCCCCCAGTAGTGCCCTTTTACCAAATTTTTCTGGGGGGAGGGTTCCCCTACTGGAATAGACTACAGAAAAAACTCGGGTACCCTGATTCTAACCTCTCCGGAGGACCGGAGGACCTAGAATATATTATAGACATTTGACAGTACAGCCTTTTTGGTAAGGAGTCACTCGTGCCAGAGGGTGCGTTACTTTCGGCCAAGAGCGACGCCGACTTTATGCAGGATGGAAGCCTTATTTCGAGTTTCAGAGATCACCAAGTTTCCGGGCCGGAATTGGTTTATGTGGAGAAGGAAAAGGAATGACTAAACCAAAAGGATCGAATTAGCACCATTTTACTCTCACCCAACATACCCACATCCAGACATCATGGCCCTTGTCACAGCGCTCAACCCCCCCCCCCCCCCGCATTGCCCAACTTAGGTGTTTCAGCCTGGTCTCATGGTAGGAAGGCCCACGTTGGTGAAACCAGAATGTGTGTTGGGCCGGACTTGGTGCCCATCGCTCCATTTGTAGATGGTGTATGCAGGTTTATGGTTTTGGCAATATCCTTCTGGTTGCCTTGAAAGTGAAGCCGAAGTCAAAGCGAAAAGCAATTGGAGGGGTTTCCCCAATCCTCATTTGAGGTTTGGTCAAAATTGCTGGCAGTCTCTGGTCCATTTGGGAGGAACATGGGGTTGACTCACTCAATTTCTCACAACAATCAGGGGATTTGCGAAATGTCCCATGTTTTCTTGGAGGAACAACTCATTTTGACCCTGGCTCGTCCGAGCGCCCAAAACCCCGTCCATTCTGGGTGGTTCTACCTGGTATGAGGGTGGCAATGCCTGTATCATGGTTGTTGTTGGGAAACATGTTACATCTTTGCCTATGGTGGTTGAGTGGTTGAAATCCCCCCACTTAACTGCGAAAATGTATTTGTATGGGTTCCCTTTCCAACGGCAACCAAGGGGTATAACCCTGGTACAACCTCATGTCAGCAGAAGCCACGGTCAGCAGAACCACAACTTTCCGGAGTCCCGAGCCAAAGAAAAGGAGGGAGTGTTGGGCGCTGGTCACAAGTTTGGGCTTTGCAAGTGAGTGGAGCTGGGCATGAACTCCTTAGTCATAAACAAACAACTTACAAGCTCCTGGTGGTATTTCAGCCTCTTATACCTCCAAACAGCATACCTGAACACGCCCCTGACATTCAAACCCTAGGAAAAGCCGAACCAGGGCATCACCCTCATTTGGCCGTGGGTCAAAACCAATCATTTTGGGGTAGGTGAATTCACCGCCCATTTTGGAACCTATTTTAGTGGTTGGATTGAATCGGATGTTCCCTGAAAACTCACGATTCGGGTTTTGCCCCATGACCCTTATGATACTCTGGATGGTTTTGCGAAACCCCATTTTAGGTTCTAAAAATCCCCCCTATGATACCGTGGACGGTGGCGAACTCCCATTTCGCACCTAAAAAACAACCTGGCAGGAGAACCCGAGCATCGCCGCATCTCGCCCTCATTTTCCCCGGGTGAAAAAGCAAAAACCCGGCGGCCAGGCCGGGGCGGAGCTGAACCGGAAGCTCCAGGCCAAGGTGGAGATGCTGCGCCAGGAGCTTCCCGCCGAAAAAAAACTCGGGCGGCTGAGGTCAAGTGAAGTTTAGATGAGACCAACGGTTTGAGATTCAAATTATCAGGAAACAAAGGAAAACAGGAAATAATCAAGAAATGAGAAGTAAACCTTTAAGGTTTATTGAAACTTAAAGGTTTATTTCACATGACAGGCTTTCGAATGACAAATTTCAAATGAGACAAACCCAACTTGGCTTATTTGACAAAGGTTTAAGATTAAAATTATCTACTGTTTGGATATATCAGGAAATAAATGCAATTCAAGAACACCAATCAAAGTCACATGCGAAGAAATCCGGTGCCAAACTTGCGCCCAGCTGCCCTTTGTGGATTCCGCCGATCTTTTGTCCGCGTTATTTTTTGGTTTTGGGTTCCGATTCCTTCAAACTCAACCAACCAAGAAAGGATGCCCTTCTTTTCCCCACGGAAATCCAGTGGGCGGAAGGAGATATAGAATGAGCCGTTCGGCGATTCCCCAAAGGAAACCACCAGGTGGATGGTTTATACGGGTCGTTCCATTTCTCATTCCCTATCGCACCGATCGCAAGTTTCACCGCACTTGCCAGCCTGATGTTGACCCCAGACTAATGAACCCTAGTTTATTGATAGGGGGTGGTTTTGGGCCCCTCCAAAAGTGGTCTGATTCCACACTAATCCCGACACCCCTCGCATTAATAAACTGGGGTTGATTGATATGGGGTCAACATCATACGGAAGCCTTTGCGAGAACCTCTTTACAAGGAAGCTTTTCTACTGGAATGAGAACGAGTCTCCAGGTTTTGGGAGAATGGAAGGGGTTCCCGAATAAAGGATACAGCGATTGTTTGTGATGATCCGCGTCATTCCATGTCTCGTTCCCTGAGAACCAGCAAGAAAATGGAATGGCGGGTGAGGAGTAAGTTTTTTTTTGGGGGGGGGGTCATTCATTTCTAGCAGTACCTCCCAATTCTCTTCAGGCATAATTCGCTTCAAAGAATGGGCCAACACCCTGGAAAATGGGTGGTTTCCAAAGAGAACGATGGGTGAAGAGAATGGGGAACCAAACCTTTATTCATGTGGGTGAGCCTGAGAACCAGCAAGAAAATGGAATGGTGAGGAGTAAGTTTTGGGGGGTTCATTCATTTGTTTATGTGGCCGTGGGTCAAAATCCTGTACCCCCAGTGAGCATCCCAATCCAACCACTAAAATAGGTTCTAAAATGGGTGGTGAATTCACCTACCAACCAAAATCGGATCCCAAAACAATTTTGACCACCACAGCCATGGTTTCAATCCTTCGATCATTTGTTGATGTTTTCGGGCTTGCAGGTCATGGCTTACTGTTGCTTCAAGCTCAAAAACGCACCGGGGGCGTTTGCTTTGCTCGCGGTGAAACACTGCTTTGACCCAAAGTGAACTTCATATCGCGCTCTGTGGGAAAAAACGAGCGAAACCATTGGTCATGGCCCATGTCCCTTCAATTTCAAGGACAGATTCAGGTTATGTGAACCTCAATGGGTTTTGTTTTACCTAGACACTCAAAAAACAGAGCCACTCCCATTTGCATCTCATTGGGCGCTGGTTGTTAGGGGCAATCAGAATCTGCCAATCCTTTCTTTGGCCCATACGCCAAACATCTCAAATGTTCAGATCCGGCTTCCTAGAACCTACAAACTTTGTGTTGTTACCAACCTTTCGGTCAACCTTCCATTCTAAGGGTGGAATTGGTTCCCCTGGCTTCCAACCCACGTTAGAAGGGGTATATGCTCCTTTTTGGGGGGAGGGGTATGAACATCAGCAAGCCTTCTGGGTTCATTTGCAAGGGTGTGTAAAAGGGGTATGTACAACTGAGCCACAATCAAAACCTGGGTAGATGAAGGTTCGTAAGAGACAATCCCAACCAGAACTAGCTGCGGCCGCCTGCTTAGTTCTTTACATGGTTCTGGAATTACGACCATTTTACTAGCGGGTTTTGATTATGTCTCAACTGTACAAGCGCCCCTGGATCCATGTGGCCATGGGTCAAAATCCCGTACCCCCAGTGAACATCCCAATCCCCACTAAAATAGGTGGTAGAATGGGAGGTGAATTCACCTACCCCAAAATGGGATTCCATTGCTTTTGACCCACAGCCATGTTTCATCCACCGATTTGACGAGACCCCCGCGCTCGCAAAAAAATTAAAAAGTAAAAACAAAAACGCAGGAGCTGCGCCAGGAGAAGGAGAGGCGCGGCGTTTAGGGCCGGACGACTAACCCGAAAGCGCGGTGGAAACTGGGCTGGTGGAAGTTTTTTTTTTTTTTAGACTTTTTGGGGCACCAAAAGTGGAAACTAGTTTTTGTTCTTCTTTTTTTGGTTGTTTTAAGGATCTGCCTTTTTGAGGCACCAAAGTGGAAACTATTTGTTTTCTATTCTTCTTCTTTTTTTCAGGATATGCCTTTTTGGGGCACCAACGTGAAAACTAGTTATTGTGTCTTCTTGTTGTTTAATGAAGGATATGCCTTTTTGGGGCGCCAAAGTGGAAACTAGTTTGTTTCTTCTTTTGTTGAGATATGCCTTTTTGGGGCACCAAAGTGGAAACTAGTGTTTCTTTCTTCTTCTTTTTTGGGGGGCGGATATGCATTTTCGGGGCAGCAACGTCGAACCTAGTTTTCTCTTCTTCTTCTTCTTCTTCTGTTTTTGGATATGCTTTTTTGGGGCACCAAAGTGGACACTAGCTTTTTGTTTGAAGGATATGCCTTTTTTGGGGCACACAAGCAGAAACTAGTTTGTTTCTTCTTTCTTTTAATAAAGGATATGCCTTTTTGGGGCGCCAAAGTGGAAACTAGTTTCTTTCCCTTCTTCTTGTTTTAGGATATGCCTTTTTGGGGCACCAAAGTGGAAACTAGTTGTTTTTTTTTTCTTCTTTTTTTGGATATGCTTTTTTGGGGCACCAAAGTGAAAACTAGTTTGTTTCTTCTTCTTTTTTTAGGATAAGCCTTTTTGGGGCACCAAAGTGGAAACTATTTAGTTTGTTTCTTCTTCTTTTTTTAGGAAAAGCCTTTTTGGGGCGCCAAAGTGGAAACTAGTTTCTTTCTCTTCTTCTTTTTTTGGGATATGCCTTTTTGGGGCACCAAAGTGGAAACTAGTTGTTGTTGTTTTTAAGGATATGCCTTTTTGGGGTACCAAAAGGAAGCCTACCCAAAAGGGGTTCCCCTAGCTTGGGCCAAATCATGTTGGGTTACCGGAGGTCTTTTGCGAGACGAAGCGGGCGCCGGAGGTCTTTGGTTCGCCAATAGTGGGTTGAGATCGACCACTCCATCAACAGGAACAAAGTTCTATTACTTCCACTTCCTTTCCCCTTAAACAGTTCCACTTCCCGTCGTCAACTGCCTGTTTTGAACACATGGAACTAACATTCTAGGGGTTGATTCCTTGTCCATTCTTTTCAACCATCGTTCTTTTCAAAAGCCGGATCTGTTTCCCCTGCGTTTTTGATGGTTTCCTGAAAAGAAGGATCCCTGGAAAGAATGGAAATGGAAGGTACCCCTAGAAAAGTCACCTTTTCGCCCTTTTGCCCCTTGCTATTCCTTGGTTTCCTTACTAAGTTAATATTTCAGAGGTCTGCATCTGGCCAAGGTTTGGTACTCATGTTTAGGGGCAATCAACACTTCCATCCCAACGGATTCCAAGTGATTGCGTTCCATGTTTTAACTGCTTCTCACACGGGTGCGAACTTCAATACATTAATCCTTGGGTGGATTTCATCTAGACAGGGAGTCATGTCCACCAATGAATCTGGAGGTGGTTGCCTATTGAAATTCCTTTTAGGCGATTTTTTTTTGGGTCCCACCCAAAACACCAAGTTCCCCAGTCCCTAGCGCCTGCGGAGCATGACATTCTTGACTTTAAACATCACAAAACACCCGTCCCGTCCTCCCCCACATCAGGCTCCCAGCATAAAGCACCGCATTGACCCCACGCAAGTTTTCTTCGTGCTTAGGCTTTCGACGTTCTCCGCGCCGGGTGTGGTTTGACCAAAGCCAGAGGAGTGACTCGACTGCATGCGACTTCCTTGAGTTTCCTGCGTGGGTTCGTCTGTTTTAAGGCCCATTCTTGTTCAAATGGTGGTTTTCCTTTTGGTGTCCATCTAAAACCATCCAACAAAGTGGACCTTGATAGCAAGGACATTCCCCAGATTTCGTCTTTTAAACATCACCCCGCCAAAGGACACTTAAATTGAAGTTGCAGACAAGGTGATGTCTAACATTTCCGAACGGGGAATTGTGGGAAACTTTGTCTTGCGGACAGGACCAACTTATGCTGCCACCTGAAAGGGTTCTTCGACTCAAGTGGTGCAACGGGTTGGAAGCATTCTCACTCCTGTTCTTGCCACGCAACGGTTTGCGATGTGCCAAAATGAGCACAGGATCGGTGACAAGGAAACGCGTGTCAATGACCGCTGTGAGGATTCCTGTTGAGGAAACCGTGGCTCATATTTCCCAAACCGCTGAAGCCTTATTGGCATGGGTTTTGTATTTCGGATGACCTCGAATGGATTCTAACCGATGGGTGCCTCACATTGTCTTTTTCGGAACCCACCAACGGTGGACGAAATCCTGCACAACTTGGAAACCATGGTTGAAACCATTGTTGGTTGGTAATTACAGGGGAATCGAATCATTCCAGAGTTTGTTAGGTGGTGCGTTGGATGGATTTCGCAACCATCCACAGTACTGGACGAAACCCATTGCGCACCGCTTGGGATAGACGTTGTCCCGACTTAACTCATGGTTGATAAACCACCTAAGTCAACTGCGGGATCTGAATCCATCAACTGCGGGATCGGAATCCACCGATTTCGAGCTCTTGGAAGTCCCATGGCCAAAGCGCCGGACTCGTTTCACCGACCGCTCGAGCGGTGACCGGCCTCGGCCCAAAGCGGCTGCCATGGCCAGATCAGCGCCGCCGACCGCTCGAGCGGTCACCAGTCACGTGAAAATTTGCAGCGCTGGGGTGGGCAGGGGAAATGTTGACTAGGTCCCCCAGCTAGGTGCCCTTTTTCCAACTTTTGTGGTTGGGAGGGTTCCCATACTAAAACAGACCGCAAAATAAGCTCAGGTGATATCCCCAACAGCATCGAACAGCATGCGGTGCTCTCTTTGGTGCTCGCACCACCCCGCAGCCCTCGCAGAACCTCGTGGAACCCTCGTGGAACCTTGGTGGAACCCTGGTGGAACCCTCGTGGAGCCCTCGTGGATTCTTGCTGGAACCCTCGTGGAACCTTACCTCAGGGCCGCCCCGGAAAAAAGGGTACCCTTATTCTAACCTCTCTACTGGAGGACCTAGTTTACATGCGCAAATGAGGCTTAAAAAGGCGACCTTGCATCGCAGTCTGGTTGTGGCTACACATGTACAAGCCTCGTACATGTCCAGCACGTGTGAGTGCAATAGCTATGTTCCCTCGCAGAAGGTTCTAGGTTAGTGCCGGTCTTATTTTGAGGTTCTAGGTTCCACGTTTGTCTTCTTTCGGGCCTCAACTCGGAGCATCTGGCATTGAGCCAAGCTGAAAGCAAGAGAGGGCTCCAATCGCCGAACCTGAGCCCAGGTGCGCAAGACTTTGAGACAAGCCCAAAAGTTTCTCCCCTGCATCTGGGTAGCTAAAGTTTCCCAAAGAGAACATTTTATGGGGGAGATTCCAGCGCTCTTTATGTTGGGCAATGCAAAACCTGCCAAAGGCCATCCGCGCTTGCGATGAACATGAAAGTGGCAGGTCGTCACAAGAAAAGCTTGCCACCAATACAACACGCCTTACCATCCTTGAAACTAGCAGAGGAACTGTCCAAACTTATCAATGAATTTTGGACATCTTGTCGGCTTCGTGCTGCAACGGGTTTCCGACCATTGCCTGGAGAGCATATACTAATCCTGAGGCATTAGCTTTGGAGAAAGAAGCGGCATCTGGACATTTGGATCGTGGATGGGGACATAAACATTCAGACATATTCACATTGTTTTTGGGAATCCAACAAGTTTGCATATAGACTCACCAGAAAAATCTAGAGCTACCAGCTGAGCGAGCATTCCTCTTAATATGTATTGTTGACTGTTGTAGCCTTCATGTTCAAAGGTGAATTGAGTGGACGCGAGGAGATATCCGCCCATGGACACCATGTAGCCATATTACATGTGCCTGTGTACTTGCGCAGGGTCCACTTACTCCTTTCAACCGTCACCGGCAATTCTGTCCTTTTTGATACAAAGATGTTCAACTTCGGACTCTCATCTTGAATGTACCTAAGACCTGGCAATTCGAAGCCGGGGCTCCCGGCTTTAATCCATTGCCATCAACTCGTGGCCGTTTTCGGATCCGCTCAAGGCCGCGTCAGGCACCGAAACAGTGACGTGAGCAAGGAACACACCAGCGACGTTACCTCACAATTTGAGTGCAGTTGCCATGGAAAAGGACAAGCAACCAGAGCTCGAGCGACTTGGCTTGAAAATTGAAAGGAGTGGGCATTCAGTGATGATGGCTTCCTTGAAATGGCAATGTTTCGTTTCCCTTGGCAAACAATTTGGTCCCCAGATTGGATGAGACAGAGAGATTGGTCCCTAGCTTCGATAAGAAGTGGAAGAAACATCCATCTGTTGAGTTGCGGGCGTTGACCCAGATATTTTCTGGACATTTGGCGGCATTCTTCAAGCAACAAGCAACTGAGGCGTTGACCCAGATTTTCTCAAGTGTGGCCTGTGGAATCGGCAGCAAAAGCCCCAGCATTTCGGACTGCCTAAACTTGGTGGCTCCCAGCCATCCGGTTCCTTAGCTTTTTAGCTTTAGTGTTTAGTGGTTGGTTTTCCATTTAGCCCACCAAAAGGTGTCACTTTTAATGGATCTGAGGACAGCCTAGTAAAGTAGGAGTCATTGAATGCCCCAATGTCAAGCGCGTTTCAAGAGCACTTCTGTCAGTGGCGACTCTCCTTGTGGGAGCAACTTTTGGATGTTTGAGGCAGGCATCCTGAGACTGAGGGGGCTTTGAAAGGGATCGATTATTGTCTAGATGCCTAGCACAGCTCCTTGGCAGTGAAGGAACTTTCCGCTGCAAAACATCTGAGACAACATTCGTGGTGGTCTGCTGGGGAGGACATGGACATCGGACAACCCACATTTTGCACAACCCGGAGGCACCAAGTCATGCGCGTTTGGAAATCAATAATCGAGTCTCTGTAACTCCTCCTTGTGTGTCTTTTTGAGGGTCCCCCTGATTTTTGACCGGTTTGAAAGGAAACCAAAGGAACCCCACCACCTTGGGAGGGTTCCCTAAAAATGGACTCCCCCATAAGGGAGTTCTCGTAGTTTACTCATTTTTTGGAGATGATCAAAAGGGAAACCAAAGGCAAACAACCACAGGTCGCATTCGTCGTAAAACGGTGCGTTGTTTGGGTAAGTCTCCTCTTGAAACCATGCGGGGCTAGAATGTTCGCACCAGTACTGCCGCGAAATCCATTCCCTTCCTTAATCTTTGTTAAACATCCATTTCTTGGGGCAGTTTTCCAAGAAACAAAGCATATCTTTGCCCAGCGGATGGCGAACAGAGGGGATTTTGGGCCCCTGCGAATCCCTTCAACTTGGATTCAACAAAAAGGGCTTCCCATATGTTCGCTGCTGGTAGACATCACCCTCAGAGCCCATGTCAAGTGAGTCAGGTGACTTCTCTCTCTCCCTCTGGCAGGAGCCTTCTGGTCTCAGACGTGAAGTTCCACCTGCTATTGGTTTTGGATGAAACGCCTGTCAGCTCAATTGGGGGTTGTTGCTCCGGATCCCCTCTAAAACAGGCTGTAGCCCCCCAAAACTCCAGCCGGCGGCTTGTTCCTGGGTTCCCAGGAGAGTCACCCTTTGCATCCCAATGATATGCGAACCTCCATGTAATCCATGTTTTTTTCTTGGGATCCTGATGTAACCCACTATGTAAACCATGCTTTTTTGCTGATCCTGAGGTAAACCCCGTGTAAACCCCATGCAAAGGATGGACGAAATCCTGCACCACTTTGAAACCACGGGAAACAATTGTTTGTTGGTATTTACAGTGCAATCATCATCACAGGGTTTCTGAACGGTGGTGCGAAATGGATCTCGCAACCATCCACAGTATGACCGCCCATTTAAAGTCCATGTAAACCCATGGTACACCAAGTCTTCGATCAACCTCAGGCCAATGGAGTCGGTTCTGCAGCTCGTGAGGCGAGGATACGTCGAGTTGGGTCTGGTACGGATTTCCAGATCTGGTTTATGGTTGGTTTGCTTGATTTATGGTTGGTTTAGTTGATTTATGGTTGGTTTAGTTGATGTATTGTTGGTTTGGTTGGTTTAGTCGATTCATGGTTGGTTTAGTTGATGTATTGTTGGTTTGGTTGGTTTAGTTGATTTATGGTTGGTTTAGTTGATATCTTGTTGGTTTGGTTGGCTTGGTTGGTTTATGGTTGGTTTGGATGGTTCATGGTTGGTTTGGTTGATTTATGATTGGTTTAGTCGATTTATGGTTGGTTTAGTTGATGTGTTGTTGGTTTGGTTGGTTTAGTTGATTTAGGGTTGGTTTAGTTGATATCTTGTTGGTTTGGTTGGTTTATGGTTGTTTTGGATGGTTCATGGTTGGTTTGGTTGATTTATGGTTAGTTTAGTCGATTTGTGGTTGGTTTAGTTGATGTGTTGTTGGTTTGGTTGGTTTATGGTTGGTTTGGATGTTTCATGGTTGGTTCGGTTGATTTATGGTTGGTTTAGTCGATTTATGGTTGGTTTAGTTGATGTATTGTTGGTTTGGTTGGTTTAGTTGATTTATGGTTGGTTTAGTTGATATCTTGTTGGTTTGTTTGGTTTATGGTTGTTTTGGATGGTTCATGGTTCATGGCTGGTTTGGTTGATTTATGGTTGGTTTAGTCGATTTGTGGTTGGTTTAGTCGATATTTTGTTGGTTTGGTTGGTTTATGGTTGGTTTGGATCGTTCATGGTTGGTTTGGTGGGTTTATGGTTAGTTTGGTTGGTGTATGGTTGGTTTGGGTTGGTTTGGTTGGTTCTTGGTTAGCTTTTTGTCATTTGTTTGGTAGCACTTTCTGGGTTGGTTAGATTTTGGGTGAGTTGCGTGGATTTAGCTTAAGATAGGTGACTCTTAGGACTCTGAAGTTTGAAATTCTTGGGGTTATCCCCTCATCTTTCCTACTTTGACCTCGTTTCTATTGGGGCGCGTTGTGCCCATCTCGCGATTTCAGTGTCCCCGACTTTCGCTTTTCCCATGGAGCTGGCCCGACACATTCTTCTTTTGGGTCCTGTGGCTTTTCATGAGAGAACCCGAAACCCAAACCCTTCATGGCCATTGGCCCAAAACTGCTGTCGCGTTTTTTGTGTGGGAAAAGAAAAGGTTGAACTCTGTTCAAAAAACAAATATTCTCACTTTGTCGTGTTCTTTTTGTGGGAAGAAAGGTGTTCAAAGAAGCAAATATTCTCAATCAACCAACCACAAACCAACTAAACCAACCATAAACCAACTAAACCAATCAAACCAACAATGAAGGAACCAAACCCTAATGACAAAGGAAATGACTTCTTTTTTTTGGAAGGGACTGTGATTCCATCAGGGTGCCTTGGGCTTCCAGGGACTTCCGGGCCGCTTTCGCCACATCCGAAAGGGGCCCATTTTTTTGCGAATGGCGATGTTCAACGCTCGCGTTGGTCGTTTCGGGACCCGAAGGGTTAAACTAGACAGTGGGGTTCTTAACGGCTTCGTTCTCGTCTTGTACGGACTTGTTCATGGCAGTCGAACGCAACCCAGTTGTTAGAATTGTTGTGGGGGTCAACCAGACCCATTTCACCAAATGGACACCACAGCAGTGATCAACTCAAGTAAGTTGGACGTCGGATGGTGTCCGACGTGTTTCCTGCTTGTAATGGTCAGCTGCTTGGCGCGGTTTGTCCGTGGAGTGTTCACCTGCATGGCCGCATTGCTGTTTATTGAAGGCAGTGAAGCACGGGGTTTGCAAGCGCCATGTTTGGAGCAGACCAGTTTTCTGGTTTGGTTGAAAGGGAAACCAAAAGGAAGCCACCAATTTTAAGGTCGGGGAAGCGAGGAATCCCATTAACTCAGTCTCGGCCACGAGCTACGCGTGGGCCCCGCCAGATGCGAATGAACTGGAGGTGTGTTGCTAATTTGGTCCATCCAATTTACCCATGTTGGGGGAATGTTGTGCGCAGCTTGGATGGCAAGGGTTTCATGGTGGTATGGGAACATAAACTCACCCACCCCTTGGTGCCCTTGTTTCATTTTTTGGAGGGGTTTCCCTTTGAATATCAACCACAAAGCTGCCCTTTTACCTTGCATGGCCACTATAGCCCTGGGGCTTTGGGAAAATGAATCCACCAGGGTGCCCATCAGACCAATTTCAAGCCGCGGATATGGTTGGGGCAGCTGGGGAAAGCAACCCAAAGCTCGAACAAAGAATTCACTAGGAAAGGAGATGCTTTTTTTGTGCGTGACTCACTCAGCCGACCTGTTTGCCCGACATTGGGGGTGTCTTCTTTGGGGTACCCTTTTTGCATTTGCGCGTGGGTCAAAAATAGGAACCTGAAATTGAACCCTGGTAAACTTTGAAACAAGGGCGAAAATCTGCGGTCCCTTGGCGGCTGATTTTTTGTCCCATACCCATTTGGTTTAGAAGGAAACCACATGGACACACCCATTTGGGTGTGGGTCAAAATCAAACCACCAGGACACCCCGGGTTTTAATCCTGGGTTCCATTTACCGGGGTTCCAGTTTGGGTACCCATTTTTGACCCACAGTTGAGGGTTTGTTTTGGAGACACACCCAATGCCCCCGCTCGAGGCAGTGCAGCTACCAGCAGCGCTTGCTGCGGCTCAGCGCTTCGCGCCAGGAGGGGGTTCTGGGGTCTGAGAAAAAGCGCACAACCATCCAACTCTCAAAGGCGCCCCCAGTAGTGCCCGACCTCTCACCCCCCTTTTTTAGTTGGGAGGTTCGGGACCCTACTAAAATAGACTAGAGAAAAAGGTTGGTGCCCTGATTCTATCCTCTCGACTGGAGGACCTAGTCTCTCAAAGGCGGCCTCAGTGCAGCAAGCTTGTTCAAAATTCGCAGCAGCAACCTCCGCGCCAACTATGAATGATTTGCTGCTTTGTTGGTTGCTTTGTTGGTTGGTTTTGGCTCTGTTCATTTTTATGGTCAACACAGTGTCACTGCGGGCTCAGGGTGGATAGCGCCCATCTCTGGGCAAGCGAAATCGCGAACTCGCGAAGGGTTCTGTTGTGCGACAAAAACTCACACATGATTGTTAGGGCCTTGGTGAACGGGGGTTACACTCAATCTGGCGTCTAAATTATTCTTCACCCAGGACCCGCTTGTAGATGGTAGAAAACTAGGGCCCAGCCTGCAGAGGATAGCATCCTCGAACCCATTCGTTAGAGGGGGCCCCTTGCAATGTCAAGTTGGCTCCTCTTGGTTTCTCTTTCACCATCCAACAGTCAAATTTCAAGACCCATCTACGATCGCCGAACAAAACCTCGGCCACCCCCGCAGACAAAACAACAACAGCTAGTAGTCCTTTTGGTTTCTGCGGCCAAGCTGACCAACATGGAACCTGACAGGGGGTCCCTTGCAAGGGAAATGGTCGTCCAGGACCCCACGAACGGGGTTCCATGTTAATCGGGAGGGCACCAACTCCAAAAACCAGACGCCCATGTTTCTGGGTGAATTATAACGGCCTCGTACAACCTCACCCCAAATGGTGGTTTATGTGGGCAATATCCCCCCAACCAACTTATTTCAGGTTGGTGAAATATGATATTACAACAGTATTGTAAACGCGGCCACCCGTCACCGAATCACATGCAAGAAGGAGCAAAAAAGGTTGGTGAAATATTATAATTCACCCAGATGTTTTGGCCCTCCCAAAGCTTGGAGCACCGGCTTTAAGTCCGGCTCTCGTCTCGGCTCGGCTCGAGCCGCGAGCAGGACGAGCTGTTGGGAGAGCTTGAGGAGCCGCGAGCGATTCATCCGGAGAGCGTTTGACGGGCGGGGCTGCGCGGCGTTTTAGGTTTTTTGCTAACATTTTCTGTTTGGCAGTGGGTCAAAACCGTTTTGGGATCCCATTTTGGTTGGTAGGTGAATTCACCACCCATTTTAGGACCTACTTTAGTGGGGATTGGGATGTTCACTGGGGGTACGATTTGGATTTTGACCCATGGCCGTTTGCTCTCCTTTTTCTGCTGCTTTTGTTCATTCTCTGGGACGAGGTTGTGGCCTAGTGAAACGCGGAATTGTGTGAACATTTCACAACAAGCAAGTCCCAGGGCGGGTTAAGCAGTCGGAGAGCAAGTGCTTTTGAGCCAAGGTCAATACTCCAGTCAGACAAATGGTGTATATGGGGGCCGTCCGTGATTGCATGTCTAAAGCTTATGAACAGCGACAACTTGTTGATCCGCGCGATTGGTAAAACTCGAGCCGCGATTGGCCGGCGATTGGACCGCGAAAGGGCAAGGAACTTATTATCATGAATATAGACGTTGCATGTTGCCGACGCACGTCTCGTTCATTTTGACTGCGCGGTCTCGCGCAAAAGTTTTCTCTGGAATGATTTCGCCTGCGCCGGCCCAGACAGTGCTTTCCAAATCTGATTGCTGGCAAGGGCTGGCAGCTGCAAACCGAAGTTTCGCCGCCGAATTCCGCGATTGGACGGCGATTGGACGGCGATTGCACGAGTTCCACCAGTGAGCGCCTGCTCATCCGAGCTTCCTGTTTCCAGGCATGGATGGAGGAAGGCCAGCGCTTGAGACAAGACGGCCAAACGTGAAACAGAAACAGCAGCGATGCCCAACATTGCTCCGCGATTGGAATTGCGATTGGCCGGCGATTGGGGGGTTCCCAGGCAAAGTAATTTTGGATAACCCCCAAATATACTTAAAAGGTTTTTTCCAAAGACCCTATCCGGTCAACCGCGGGTCGAATTAGGAAGCGAGGCCCATGAGGCAGGAGCGGGATGGTCAATTATCACACCTCCCCTGTACAAAACTACTGGCGCGAACCTACATAGGTCTCACCGTATAGAAAAGGGGCGTAGTGATTGTGATCTACGCAACTTTTGTTTGGCCAGTGTAGTCATTGTGTTTTATTTGACATTGGAATCTGAGAGATTTTTCCGTTCTCTCTTGTAATACTCTGGTGAGTGTCCCATGCCATGCCCCGGACACATGGTACTACATAGCTACTTCAGCTCGCTTCCTCCAGCTTCGTTTTAGGTCTGCTGGTTTGAACATGGTGCTGGTTTCAGGGCTCGAATCCTTTGCCAGTGCCACCTATTTTTCAAAAGGACGACTGCGTCTTGTAGCCCCTTGCGGTTCCCAGCGTTCGGACTTCCATTCCCCTTGCTTCCCCCACCGGAGCTTCGATTCCTTTGAGGGGTCATTGCCATGGATGTTTCACTGGCTGCATGCCATGCGCTTACAATTTTGAATTGAGAACACGAAGAAGCTGCACATAAATGGCGGAGAGGAACCTCCGCATAAATGATGGCAAAGGGTAACGTACCTAGTCAAAATTCAGACCCAGATCACGGCAAGTGACAAGTCGGCAAGTGAAGAGAGTGAACATGCGTCAATTTCCGCGTGCAGGACAAGCTGCTATCGGCCGCTTGCCTGCATATGCCGTCGGGCGGGGGTGCTTTTCACAGGTTAGGTTCGGTCAATTGATTGGTCTATAGCCATCCCCGGCCTTAAATCTGGAATTGTGGGGAGGGGGGTGACCCCCCGGAGATCTCCATTGATGGTTCCATTTTCCCTTTATGGGGAAGACGAGATAAATGGAATTAGGGAACCCCCCACCCCCCCTCCCCCTGAAGGTAGGGGGGATCTATAGCCCAGTTGCTCAGAATGTGTGGGATCGGTCTGTAGCATTATGTGTCCCTTCTTGTTTGGTGTGTTCTCCACTAGGCAGCCTTGGAAAGGTTCCCATTTTCTTCCAGGGGAACTGGGTCAGTAATTTCCCGGAAATCCCAGAGAAAATTGACTCATATGAGCAGCTGACACCACAACCATATGGGATGCTTTGGCAGTCTTGAGAGAGCTACTGTACACTGTCTAGAATCCCCGGGAAAAAAATGTTTCCTTGGTTCTTCAGCCCTCAGCCTTTCGTTTTGTGAGCAGCCCTTTTGTTTGGCCCACTCAGCCCTTTGTTTCCCATGTCCAGCTGGGGAATAATTGTAGCTTGTCCGCGTTCCATGTGGGAGAACTAGAACACAGTGAGAATTGGCCTCTACTCATCGCCGAGTTGTCACCCTCCAGGAAACTTGTTGCGGCAGAAAAAGAAGAAGAAATCAAAACCAAACAAAAACACGCATTGTTGGGGACTTGAGCAAATGGCGGACCCCCAGCGTCCCAAAGCACCCCCAGATTTCGCCGGGGACAGCACGTCCAGTGTTTCTGGACTGGACATGTCTGCTGCGCAAGAACCGGGGAAACTGTCTTTTGGTGCCTCTTTGGGGTTGTGTTAAAGGAAAGCAGACAGAAACGGGGCCATTTTTGGTGCCTCCCCACGAGGCAACATGTTGCGAAGACCCGCCTTCAAGGGTCGGAGGTTTGACCTTTGCCAGGAAAGAAGTTCCAACAGAGATGCTGGACAAACTATATATACATATACATATATATATATATATACGAGGTCCCCCAGTAGTGCCCTCTACAGAAAAAAGGGTACCCTTATTCTAACCTCTCTACCGGAGGACCTAGTATATCTATGTATATATCAAGCTCACTTGGGCAAACGAGCAGAACAAGCGAAAATCCTTGAGGGTCCTTTGCTTCCCAGATTTTCCGTTGGGAAGAGTGAGAGAGTTTAAATTGCCCAAGCTCCAGGGGTGCCAAGGTACATACCCCTTTTACACGCCCTTTGGGAAATGAACCCAGAAGGCCTGCCGATGTTCATACCCCTCTCCCCAAAGGGGGCATATATGTATTATAAAGTGGGTTGGAAACCAGGGAAGCAAAGGAACCGGTATGAACAAGGGGTATGTACTTCCAGACAAGCTTTGCACAGTTTTTCTTGTAGTTTCCTTAAGTCCGTGGAGCAGCCCCCCATGCATCACCTCATAGGGTGAGAAGGAGGAAGGGGGGGGGGCCCCCTGGCCCACCAATGATTGATTGTCTGACAAGTATGCGATTCACTTCGCAAGTTACCAGAAAATTTCAACTTTGGTGTAAATGGTGGCTTCCCTTAGTTATTACCAATACTTCCATTTGCTTAAGTGTTTTATTTCCCCCTGTTGGTTTGAAAGGGAATCTATCACTGCCGGAAATGTATATGTTTTTCCAGGGGACTTAAGCAAATGGAGGAATACATCCCAGTGCTTAGTTATTCTAAGAATTCTTGAGGGTTGACATTGACTCGGCTAAGATTCATTTGGGAATGGGTCAAAATGAAACCACCAGGGGACCGTAGGTTTTGGTCGTTGCTCCATTTACCAGGGCAACCAATTGGAGCCACAATCAAAATCCGGGTAGATGAAGGCTAGTAAGGGATCGTTTCATAAATGGGTGCAGCCGCCTTGCAGTTCTTTATATGGCTCTGGGATCACCACCATTTTGATACCGCTCGGTTTTGATTGTGATTCAGTTGGCGTCCAACCCCGAGTTGGGCTGTAAGATAAAACTGGTCTCATTATTTGACCATGATCAAAGTCACCCCCTCAGTGGTGGGTTAAGGCCATTTTCTGACTGTGATACCCCCAGAAACCGTCAAAATAATGATCCCAGCAAAGTTTACACCTTTTTTTTCCATAGAATTGGTGGCTTGCTACGAGCTCATTTTGGGCTTAGATGCTGCCCCTTGGGGCGAGCCTCTCGCTTCAGGTAAGCGAGCGCGTGACAGCGACGCCTCCTCCCTCGCCGCCGCCTGCCAGCACCGCCCCGGAGAAGGCGACGCGGCCAAGCCGGGGATTGGGCTGGCGCGCGCTGGGAAGCCGTGGGGGAGATGGCCATGGGTCAAAGGCCCAGTTAGCCCCCAGTAAACCCCAGTGAACCCTGGAAAATGGGGAACGTGTCCAAAGAGGTGAGAATGGGTGGGCCAAAACATGGGTCAAAACCCTGGAAAATGGGGAAGGTGTCCAAAGAGAAGCATGGGTGAAGAGAATGGGGAATGTTCACTCATTTGTTTATGTGGCCATGGGTCAAAATCCAAATTGGTTAGCCCCCCAGCGAACATCCGATTCAATCCAACCACTAAAATAGAGCCTCTAAAATGGGCGGTGAATTCACTTACCAACCAAAATGGTACCATTGGTTTTGACCCACGGCCAAATGGGTATGTGGTTCGTTGAGGCGACCCTTTGGCTGTCTTAAAAGGGAAACCAACAGGAAGACAACGCATGTATTGACTTGAAAAAAGGGACGGTTTTGCACCACAGTGGGCCCGTTCCGTGTTGGTTGATGGGGGGTTATAGCGGCCCCCAGGCATGGCGGTACGAAATGGCAGAGTTTATAGACTCTTTGGAGGGCGGGGAGGGGGGCGGGGATCATTTTTGGTGTGCAAACAACAAGCAAGAAGCTTTGTTGGCCACCCCACTCAGGAAGTGTGCGACAACTTGGGCGATACCGACAAACTGGTCATACGCATGATTTACTTTTGGTATCAGAGGGATGGTTCCAAGCAAAAGCCACAGGAATGGGCATTAATCTTGGGGTCTCCTCAAATTTGATGGGTTGACAAAGTATGTACTAGGATCTGAGCATATATGGTAGGTGCGTCCCGCGATTTGGCAGTTCTTAGCCCCCGCCTGCAAATCAACATGGAACCCAGAAAGGAGGTCCCACCCAATGAAACTGATATGGTTTTGGGGGGTCTGTATAGGGTATGGGAAGCAGCCCCCCCCCCCCCACCCGCCCCCAGGAAAATGACAGGAACCTCCAGAGAAGTTAGGCTAAATTCTGGCATGTTTCACTGGAATTGGACGATCAGCTCGGTCTCTTAGAGGTGCCGCTTGCTGCCCTGGCAGAAGATAGTTGTTTGGCTCATGTGAGAAGGGCTCATCCGGGGCCTCATTCCTCATGACGCAAAATTTGATGAAAACCTACCCTAAAAAAAGGGGAAGTGCCAGTAAGTACGGTTATGCGTTGCTCCGTCTAGGGAAGCGTTGTTCGAACTTGCGACGTTCACCTCTCTGAGAGGAATCCAACTCTTATGACGTCCTGGACCCATTGCAACCCCTGTGCACCCCCTTTGCAACCCTCCAATGCTTTTCGCCCCGGACCTACCTCCCCTTTTGGTCCGCGTGCCAGCGTGGAGACGCTTGGGAGCAGGCCTTCTCAATTACTTCCATTTGCTTAAGAATATGTTTTATTTTCCCCTCTTGGCTTTGAAGGGAATCTATCACTAGTGGAAATATTTATATATTTTTTCTAGGGGTCGCAAAACCAAATGGAAGATTACCAGAGGTGCAAACCACCCGTTGCGAGAGTGCAACCCTTGGTCCAGGCGGGTTGTGAGTCAAGCATGGCTGAACAAGCCACTATTCTTGTTTTTGCTTACCAGGGAATGAGGGAATGACGTATGACACCATCCCATGTGGCCAGCAAGTATTTCTGACATTGCTTGCTACTGTCTGACGCTGTTTGACGTTGTGTGATGTTCCAGTATTGCTTCACTTGCTTGCAGAATGCTGCTTGACACCTGAATTGAACCATTGGAATCCCCAGTGGATTGATTCCTGCGATGGCTTTGGTCACTCATCACTCAACCCACAAGAGCGCTCCTCAAAATGGTGGACCCCGTTTTGGTTGGCGTTTGAAGGGAAATCAAAAGGACACCAACCAGGATACCCGCTGAAAAGCAGCAGCTTCCGCTCCAGGACTGCAGCTTGTTCTATATGAGTGTGTGATTTGTGCGCAGACTCTTTTTGCGACGGTCTCAGCGGGAAATCAAAAGGACCCCCGCCCCACTCCGTGTTTGGAGTCCCTCTATTTTTGGCAACCTTGTGGATTTATGCATGGCCTTTTGTGAACCTTTCAGCCACTCCCTGTACTTCAACCCCTGAATCAGGATTGTTCCAAGCCCAAGGATACGCCCGGACGTCCAACCAAATGTATTTCTGACCAGGTTGACCAACCAAATTCTGGCTTATGGTGATCTGAAGTTTCGCACACACTACCAGCTTCCCTCTAATTGGTGGCTTGGTTTGGGGGTTTGGTAATTAAGAATAGTTGCCCATGTTACCCTCAACAAGAACCAGGGCTTCAATTCCAGATCCAAATTCAATCCAAATCGCCAATCCAAGCCACCAATCCAACTGGATCCAATTGCGAGTAGCCTGACTCCCCACATCCCACTACATTCGAACCACGGCTTCAAATCCAAATCACCAATCCAAACTGCCAATTGGGGGTAGCCTGACTCACCACATCCTGTCTTTTTTTTTCCCATCCCTGACTCACCAAGTGGATCCAACTTGGGGGCAGACTGACTCACCACATCCCGCTTTTTTTTTCCTACGACTCGCCGGACTTCGATGGGTGGGGGGGGCGCTTTTTGCTCCAAAGACGCCAGGACCGGCTCAGGGCGCCGCAAGCGGTGCAGCTGGCCTTCAGGTCTCCGACGTCGTCCAAGGCCGGATCCAAACCGGGCTCCGAACCAAGGGACACGCTCGTTGTTTTTTTTGGGCGGGGACCTCGCTAGGTTTTGAAGGGTAAGCGTTTTTGTTTTCCGTTTTTTGTGTTTTTTTCAAAACCAACAGTTCTTTTTTTTCTCCAGGACCTCGCTGGTGATCAATCGACAATTTCGTTTTGGTCTTCTTTGCCTCAACAAAAAAACACGGACCGCGCGCCCGCTATGGATTTTTTCTTGGAGAAACCAGAACTCTTGGTGGCTCCCAGCCTGCGAGTCCCGTGCCTCAGGTTTTTAGCTCGATGTTTCGCGCGTCTAGTGGTGGTGTCCATTGAATCCACTACCCTCCCCACTCACATGGCACCTGACAGGAGGTTTCTTGAAGAGGCAATTGATCTTCCCAGGTAGCCTCCCACAAATGCTGTGTGGGAGGAAGGGTAAAAGTCGAAAACTTTTGGCGGAGGATCTCTGACAGCTCAGAACTCAAAAGTCGTTGGCCGTGAAACTCCGCCGAGTTGTACGGCAAAAGGGTGACCCATGTGCCGCTTGAAAGGGGAGCGGTGTGGCCTGAATCCCACAAGGGGACACACCCAGCACAGCGGGTGGATGAATTCGGGGTCGACGTTGCCTTCAATTTAACCTTCTCTCCACGTGTCTCAGAAACTGCACAGTTCGCAGCACGGTGCCGTCTCTGGAATGTCCGGAATCCGAACCTGAGCTTTCCCGAGATGGAACCAATCCAAGCGGAGGGGTCCTTTGGTGTCCAAACCGGAACCATCTGGGTATGGGTCGAAATCAATGGCCGGAGGACCACAGGTTTTAGCCCATTTGTCCATTTACCAGGGTTCCAGTTTGAGTACCTGTTTGGCTGTGGGTGAAAACCAATGGTATCCCATGTTAGGAGCACAAAAACCATTTTAGTCTACTCTAGTGGTTGGATTGGGATGTTCACTGTGGGTACAGGATGTTGACCCATGATCAAATTCTGTTCTCATATGCTTACAGCTGTCTTCATCCCAGCCCTTCCTATGTTCACTGCGGGATTTTGACCCGTGGCCATTTTTGTCCAAGATTTTGCCCCAAGGGTCGGGGAGTTGCTCCCTTGGAAAAGCCTGAGGAGAGGAGCGCCAGCTGGAAGTCTTGACTCCATATTTACTTCCATTTGGTGAAGAGCATTTTTTATTTCCCCCTCTTGGTTTTGAAGGGAATCGAATTCACTGCTGGACATATTTTCTCATATTTTTTCCAGGGGACTTCAGCAAATGGAGGTTTAGGGTGAGACGATAAACCATTATAAGAAGTGCTTCAGTGGAAATTTGTTCGGGGGGGCTGGGCTTTCTTCTTTAGACACTTCGTTGGAATCGAGTGACAAGCACAAAAAAAGAGGAGTGGCAATTGCGGAACCCATCCTCGACCTTCCATACCGCATCCTCCAGGGCACCCGGATTTGTTGTTTGAGTTGCGAATGTCTTGAAGACTGAAGCCGGGGAATCTGTGGCGAGCGGCAACTTGAGTCTGCCTCTTTTATCATGCTGGCCGTTTCTGGGGGTCGTCGGAGCCAGACCATGTGGTCGTGCTTCGTACAGTTGGTTTTGATTCGTGGCTTGGGGATTTGCACCTCCGGTTCTCGTAGAGGGTACATGGGAAACCACCCCTCAACCACCAGAGGGAACCTGAAGAAAGGGGGTGACTTGGATCATAAAGTCATGGGGGGCTCTTCGAGGTTCATAGCTGTGGAGGTGGGGGGTCTTGGAAGATGGGCATGGCCGGCTCGCCAGGTAAAGTGCTTAGTATAGCCGGGGTTCACAGGCCCGTTTTTTTTGATCCCCGAGTGGAGTGACCCTATGCGGGAAGCCACCAGGGAGCTCTGACAAAAGACCTGCGGATGTTCTTTCACCCCGCCTGTTTCTTCGGGACCGGAGGGTTGAGCAAGAAAACTTTGCATGTCGCTTCGATGGGACTTCAACTTGCCAACTGGGTTTTCCATCAGACTAAATGTTATTCACTTTCAGGGCTTCGCAGATTTCGCCACCAAGAAAAGCACCTCCGGTCCCAGAATCCCGGGTCGGACGACCTAGGGCGACCTCTCGGAGCACTCCAATCACAACTCCAACAGCCGCTCCGGAAGCGGACGCAGCGAGAACGACGCCCGCCGCAATGTTGGGATCCCGCGGGGGGAGTTGTTTGTTTGTTTTTTTTTTTTTTGGGGGGGGGAAGTTTAAAACATGTGCGCAATTCTGCATACGCGTCAGGTTTATAAATGATTATATATATATATATATATATATATATATGTATATATATATATATATGTGTTACTCGGACTCATGGGCAAAACACGATTTTTTGTAAAAGCCGTGGTGCAGTCGTTGATTTTGAAATAACGTGATTGGTCTCACTGAACGCATTGCAGGCAACATCTTAGACAAATTGGACCCTTCCGAATGATAGGTGTTACTTTTACTGCTTACAGGTTCAAGAAAGGGTCTTCCGTGTTAGCGCATTCGCAAAGTTCACTTTTGACCATCACCCCACTTCAAGTGGAGAAGCTAAGACATGCCGGGATTTGTGTGATGTTTTAAAAGCCAACACAAACAAAATCTTTCACGAGCCCATTTTCCAAAGGACTAAGACGCCACTTCGGGGCCTTCATGTTGATGGCCACAACCGCAGGGATCAGGCTAAGCCCAAAAAGAAGAGAGCCACACCAGATTTAATTGTGATAACAGATGCAAAAATCAGGAAGTTACAAGAAGGTT
Organism: Effrenium voratum; assembly: GCA_963377175.1. NCBI lineage: Eukaryota > Dinophyceae > Suessiales > Symbiodiniaceae > Effrenium > Effrenium voratum. The sequence goes on from CAUJNA010003246.1 coordinate 290,762, forward strand.
TCGCACATATTTTCTTTTCCGAATTTCGCAAAAGGCCAACTTGGTTCTGTCTGTCAACCGGAAAGTGTGGTGGTTCTTTCTAGCTCGCATGATCCGCAGGGCCGTTTTTTGGAGGTCGGAGAGCCGAAGCGCGAATCACACGAGTGAAGAAAAGCCCGGCCAGAATGTCAAGCAGGTCCAACTTGATTTGTGTTGGTGAAATCATGTTGACGCCAGATTTTCATAAACTGAACTCCTGGTTGATTAATAGGGGGTATCCCCTTTTTTTTAGTGGGGGGATCACTTTTATTCGTACAGAATCAGTACATCTATTATACATGGTTCGTGCAGATTCCGAGTGATGCTTTTTTTGTTTTTCTGCCGTGGGATGTTGCAGTTGCTTGCCGCAAGGCGTATCAAGCCCCTAAACATCGGGATGTTGTTTGTAGGATTTCTTCAAGCTGCCTCTTTTGGTTGACCCCCAACCGAAATAAGTCCCCTTTCAGGGTGTGAAGCCATTGAAAAGGATACTTGGACTCCCTTTTGGCCACATGCCCCAGCCACGTGGATCCTACTGGGTTTGGGGAACAGGTTCTTCAAATGGCTTCATGTTCAAAGGGATCCTCTGAAACCATAGGGGGGGTTGTCAAACATGAGTACCCTTGGGCCATGGTTTATGTGGGGCGCCTATAAAAGGGGTCCAACAAACGGTCCGAATATCTTTGACCACTCACCACTTGCTGCTGCGAGAGATGCAGGGAATGAGAAATGGAATGACCCCTATACACCATCCAACTGGTGGTTTCCTAGGGCACCAAAGCCTGCGATCATTCCATTTCTCATTCCGTAGCTATCGCACCAGCAAGACAGGGGTTGTCCTAATGTCGACCCCATATTAATCAACCAACCAGTTTATCAATAGGGGGGCGTTTCTCCCCGGGTTTAGTCGGGAATCAGACCACTTTTGGAGGGGCCAGAAGCCACCCCCTACTACTAAGCTGGTTGGTTGATGAATATGGGGTCGACATTTGGACTAACCCCTCTCTGGTCTTGCTGCGAAATCGGTGGGGATGAGAAATGGAAATGAAACCAGGCGTTGGTCCCCAGCAAGGGATGGCTCAAATCGGGTTCATTCCATTTCTCATTCCCTACAGATTTCGCACCGATCGGGAGGTTTGTCCTTCGCGCGGCAAAGAAGACAACACCTCACCCATTTTATTGGGCAGCTGGATCCTCTGGCAGCTAGGGTGTGTTTGTAGCTTCCCCTTCGGCTTCAAGAAATCAGCCATCTGCCGGAGCGGTCATTTTCCCCAGGAGTCTGCTGGGGGAGATAGCTGGAAGCGTTCCGCGTTCAGAACGCTTGGCCCGCTGTGTCGAAACAGCCCCCTATTTCTAACCTAGTCCTTAGTAGTGCCCGTTGACCCTTTTCTTCCCTCTCCGCTTCACCTAGTAACCTACCTACCCTTGGTGCATTTTGCCAAGGGCTGTTTGGACTGACTAACTTCTTGCCAACGAATTTGGGTTTTCCACTAAACCACTAGAAGTTATTCACTTTTCGCAGGGCTTCGCAGAGAGCAACCGAGTAATCTACCATGGACCATCGTTTTCGTGTGCTTTTTTTTGGCCAAACGTGCCTGGGCCTTCCACTTCGAGGCGCCGCTGAAGCCCAAGCCCACGCTCACCGGGCTGCGCCTCGGAAAGCGCGGAAGAAAACTCGTTGGAAGGTTGGGCCGAGTCGAGTGCTCGGATTGGAGGGGGTTCTTTTGAAACCAAATCGAGTCAGATAATCATGTCATGTGGCTCAAAATTTAACGATCGGAGGGGCAAACCGCAGGGTTTGGTCCATGTTCCCACATACCGATCGGGTTCCATTTTGGAATTCCGATTTTTTGAGCCACAGGCTCATAGCTTTAGACCCGAAAGCCATCATTCTCCGTGACTCAAGTTTCGATTGTGACTGTGCTGTCTACCTTTGGGATGCCGGGGGATCCAAAGACGGCTTTTGCGACGCCTCCGGGGTTCGCAAGGTCTGGACCCAAAGGTGGCCCAGAATTCGTTGATGGCTGTCTTGTGAACCATGGGTTGAAGCTTGAGTCGGAGGTGCCCCTAAAAATGGCAGAGGGGGGGGGGGCGGTTAGGGGGGGGGTCGTGTCTCCTTTGCAAGAACATGAGGGCCAACCTTTCAGAACCTCCATGCCAACATGTCACCCATCGTTCTCTCCAGACAATTGTTTTTTTCGGCTGTTTTGAACATGTGAAGAGCTGAATAGGGATGGTAAGCCAAGAATGTTGCGGGTAGAGCTGACAGTAGATTGAAACATCTCAAAGGGCGTCCGATACCCCACTCACAGATTTCAGGGTTCAACGTCTCTCCTGAGAGCAGGCAGGGGCAAGAATCGCCTAGTTGGTTGCCATGGGAAGAGGGGCTCCCTTCGTGGGTTCCTCAAAATGGATGAATCGGATCCCCGATTGACGTGGCAATGCGGCTCCATGGTACATCTAAAGCAACTCTGGGGATGGGTAATAGTAGAGGGGCACTTTTCGCTAGCCCACCCGATGATTTCTTCTTCTTTTTTTCAAGACCCCAATTGTGTCCGTGAAAGCATCCCTTAAGAGGTAGTGGACCTAGTTGTATGGTGGTGTTGTGGTTCCCCGTTTGTTTCCCTATGTGAGGCTCTCTGTTTTTTTTTAACCAGACACCAAGTGGCGACTAAGCGTTTTTTCTTCCATGCCATTTGGGGATTCTCCCTAAATAAAGTATCCTAAAGTCAACCCCAAGAAAAGGGGTACCCTATTTTTTCTCCCTGGCCACTGTAGAACCAAACGTTCGCTCAAATGATTGTTCGCTACGGATTCAGATCTGGGAGTATGTGTCAACATAGCGCATTCAGGTCTTCTGGGGTATGTGTCAAAATAGGAGGACCCCAAACAGGATGTCGTCTTTCCTCTCATTTCCCTTTAAACCAGCTTAAGCAGGGTACCGAGCCTCAGGGAGAGAAACGCCCACCCATCTAGGCGCTCACATGGGTTCTCCATGGATTCAGTCAGATCAGCGCTTGGTTTCCAGTTGGTTGCCGGTTTTCCTTTTGTTTTCTTCCATTTGGCAACCAACAGGATGCACCATTATTTTATTTTTTTTTGGGGGGGGGCAAGTCCCTTCTCAACAGCTTGCCCTTCAAGCCACCAGTGTGCCAACTCCAAATTCGCTCGCTGCATCCTCGGTTTGCCGGAGCCCTCCCTGGCTCCGAGCCGCTCAGGGACCCCCCCCAACGGCGTGTGTCCCTCCTTTGTTTTTTCTCGGGGACCCCCCAAAAATGGCTGGGCTCCCTTGAGAGAGCCACCAACAAAGCGGGGGTCTCTGCAATTCTTTCCTTTTGATTTCAAAACGCCACGGAAAAACAGGGGTGCTCGCTCAAAAGAAGAATCCTTTTGGTTTCAGTTCAAGATGCCTTGCAACCATGAGGATGCTGCTAAGTATGTCAGGGGTCATTCGCTTGCCTGTGTTTCGTGGAGCCACGAAAACAGAGGAACTCTCTCGCAGGGGGGTCTTTTTGCCATCTTTTGTGAGAAAATTGGCGACCCCCCCGAAAAGGAATCCTTCACTAGGAGTCGATCCCTTTCCACGAAGGCTGGCAAAAAGACCCCCCTGCTCTCTCGAAAGATTTGATCTCAAAGCTTTCGCAAAGTCAAAGGAGTGGAGACATCTACGACACCATCTACACGCCCTCGCACTACACCCGGCTGAAGGCCCAGAAGACCAAGCAGCCATGCCTCCGAGGCGCGGGCTCGGACGGAGCAGTCCATGGTTGCTCGTTTTGGGAGGGGAAAGTTCGCTAGCTTTTGGGGGGTCTAGTAATTATATATATATATATATAAATGTGGTACGCCCGAAGGGGCTATCCATTTTTTTTTGACTTTTGGGGGATGCCTTCCCTTTAGATCGCTCAGAGGCTAGTTTGAGATTGGCGCTTTGATGGAGCCAGTTGCATCTATTGTTCACACCGTTCACACAACCTCGTTTGGGCTTTCAAGTGGTTGTATTTCCCGATGTACCCATCGCAAATTTTGGTCTGCACGTGTTTGCATATTCTTTCTTATAGTTGCGTATAAACAGGAACTGCTGTCTTGTCGAGGTACGCAGGATGCCCTGAACATTGCAAGGGAACAACGGAAACCCATAGTTTACTGGTTGGTGCGCTTGCAATATTTGCGGAATCCAGCGCCCTTGTTTTTATTCCACGTTATCACTGTTGCTCGGACTGGGGAAGGCAGGTTCGGGTTTGTGGCTGATGGCAGATGGAGCTGGCATGTAGATGTTGCAGGTTGAAACTACGTGGGCGGCGAGTGGACAGCGAGTCTGTGGAGTAGGTGTACAGAACGACATGCGCACTTGCGCATGTGGGCAATATGGCTGTGGGTCAAAACCAATGGGATCCCATTTTGGCTTAGGTACACCACCCATTTTAGTCTATTTTAGTGGGGATTGGGATGTGCACTGGGGGTACGACTTGGATTTTGACCCATGGCCATATTTGCTTTTGACACTGAGAGCCAGTTTCCTTGGTTTTGAGTCGATGCCCGGCAAAGAGCCATTCCATGCTCCTGCATGTTTCAAGAAGCAGTGCCCACTTCTGTGCACGGCAACCGACGGCAGCTTGCTTGAATCGCCTTCCTCAAGGGTATAATATGTATTATATAATACATATATATATATATATGGGAGACACACGCCTGCATGTGCATATAGGTACATCATATATGCATATACCAGAAGACCATGTGTTTTCTTTGATTTTTCAGCTTTTCCTCTGTTTTTGAGCTTTTTTTTGGGGGGGTCCGGGGGGGGGGGGGGTACCATATATATATATATATGCATATGCATGTAGGTGGTATGTTTAGCTTGGCAGCTGTTTTTTTTCTTCTTCTTTTTCTTGACTTGGCCTTGCGCCAGGTATGCTGACCGTGGCAGCTCGTCAGCACGCGGGGCTTGACTTACGGGATCTCCCAGAAACCAGGAAGCTCCTTTCTTGTGTTGTGGGGTAGCTGGCAAAGATTGCACCGGACATCCCTGTTTTATTTTTTCGTGTGGGGTATTTTGCTAGGCGCAAATCTGCTGTAGCGCTTCTTTTCAAAGCTGGCTTTTAGGAAGAAGAGTTGGATGAATCCAAGGTTGACCTTTTGTTGTGGGTGATTTGGGGCAAGTCTCCTCCGGCTTCAGAGTAAGCAAAACCTTGCCCTAGTTTGCCGACAATTGGCCGCAGGTCAAAACCAATGGGATCGATCCCATTTTGGGGGAGGTGAATTCACCACCCATTTTAGAACCTACTTTAGTGGTTGGATTGGGATGTTCACTGGGGGTACGGACTTTTGACCCAGGGCCAAATGGTGGTTTTCCTTTTGGTGTCCATCTAAAACCATCCAAAAAGTGGACCCTGAAAAAAAGGACATTCCCTACAATATCTGTTTTAGTCTATTTTAGTTGGGATTGGGATGCTGGGGGCTAACCGATTTGGATTTTGAAAAGCCCATGGTCAATTCGCCTGGGAGAAAAAAACGCTTTTGGAGAGGTGGGCGACTGCCTCTTCAAGCTCGAGAACATCAACGAGCCGCCGCGGAAGGGCATCATCCCGGCCCGTTGGCCGAATTGATTTGGGTATGGTGGAGCTTGACTACCCGCCCCGCCCCGCCTCAAGGTCGACAAGGTTTGGTAAAACCGGGCGTCTTTAATCAGAGGGGGGTTCACTAATCACTTCCACGATTATATATATATATATATATGGCCATGGGTCACAAAACCAGGAAATGGACCGCAGGTTTTAGTCATGGTTTCCATTTAGGGCAACCCATTTTGGGTAATTACCCATTTTTGACCCACAGCCATTTGGTGAAGCCAAGGGAGACTTTTGCGATCGGTGCAAGGGAAAGGCGGGGCATGAGAAATGGAATGACCTGGAGACAGTGAGGACGACCTTTATCCGTCCTCTGTACCTCTCTCCGCTCTCTCCACACCCTTCCACCCTTCACCTCTCCTTGCCGGTGGTTTCCTTTATGGGAATCCCCAGGTTCATTCCCTCATTCCCTGAGCACCAGCCAGAAAACCACCAAGTCTTGGCGAGAATTCCCCCCGCTGGGGTGCGGAATTGGTTGTTCTTCCAGACTCCTCTCAGTTTTTCCCCCTTTCGGTCGGGGGCTCGGAGTTCAGAAAACTTGGGGTTGCCGCACAAATGGTTGCTTTCTTTTGGGTTCCCTTCAAACACCTACATGTGGAATCACCCACCTCCCTGGAGAATTGGAGAACAACAATGGCTTTCACCCGTGAGAGGACTGGCTCCGCCGGAAAAAATGATGAGGACTTGATCTGTTGGCCCATGGAAAACTTACCTAGATGGCCAAGTTGCTACTTGTTTCAGTCACTGTTGCTGCCTTTTGGGGGAATTAAAGTTCATGGACAAAAGCAGCAACTGGCGATCCAGGTATTGCTTGCCCCTGTGTTTTTTTGCGGCAAGCACCTGGCAGAGGACCTGATTTTCAGCCGTTGGTTCCAGATGCTCTCCGTCTTCGTGATTCTGGCGCCCGTGCAGCAAGAAGGGGAAGCGGTCTGGTGTCAGCCGGGCTTTTTGTGGTAGGGCATGTTATCCATGAGAAGGTCATAAATAAAGATGGCCCAGATTTGTTCTTACCCAAGTTACGACCACCACTCAGGTAGAGAATGTGGGTGGCTTAGAAAAGAATATGTGTTTTTACCAAAATCACCACCACCACCCAGATAGACAAGGTTATATAGGAAGGGATAGTCCCGACCAAAAAAAGGCGCGGGCGTCCCTGCTCTTATTTCTCTCTACATATAATTTAATGTTTGGTTTTGAATGGGACCCTTGCCACCGCAGCAGCTGTTTCGTTTTCGGTTGGTTTAGCCTCTTGGGGCCATTGAGACACATAAAAATGGAAGTAGCAGGAACTGGGCTGAAGAACTTTCATTTGGTTCATTGATTCGTTGATTCGTAAACGGCTTGGGTTTTGGGTTGCTGGGAATGGTCGGAATGCTGAACGAGCGTCGATCGGTAACCAAATTCCGCTTGGATCAGCCTCAGTCGTCTCACTCCCCGAGTTCCGTTTCGGACTTTGAGCTTTTCGAGGAGACAGAACATGTAGTAAATCACACAAAAAATGATTTTTTTTGGGCCGATCGACTCTGAAAGCGACTTGTCGAAGAAACCGAAAGAAACTGAATGAGCGGAAGGTTTTTTTTTCTTTTCTATTCTGTCTCTTCGGGGCAAAAGGAGAGTGAACCAAACATACGCGAGCCGCGATGTTCTGAAGAGTTTTCCCGGCTGACAGGGCTGGTAGAAGAGCTTCCCGCGTGTCTTCGGACCACCCTGCTCATTATGAAGTTTGTCAGGGAGTCAGGTTCGGGAATAGAAACTCCCTATGCGGCTTAGAACCCAACATGGGCTCCCCTAACATTGTGCTTTATGTTGTGGGAAGCTGTTTCAAGTGGTTACTCTGGACAATTTCAATTTGCTTCTAAGATTTTGTTTTCCCCTTGTTGGTTTGAAAGGGAATCTATCACTACTGGAAATATTATTATTTTTTCCAGGGGGCTTACGCAAATGGAAGACAAGGGTTACAGTATCCAAAACGAGTACGTCCCTCGGCAAAGGGTTACAACCCACGGGATGAATCTGAAGAAGAGACAGGGGCATGTTTTTTGCTGGAGGGTACGCCTTTTAAAGTCAATGTAAAGGGGAACCAAAAGGAAAACGACGGTTTGGGGGTCCCCAAATACCTCACAAGTATTCTTTCCCGCGGAGCCAATAGGGTACTCGGTGAATATGGTGATCTTGTACCGCATCCAGTTTCAATTGGATCTAAAGCCTTACATTGCGGTATTTGCGGTCGGTGGAAGTTTGGGCTTTGGCTCCCGAATGCTTCCAGGCGATCCACCACAGCAAGCTGAAAACCGGAAGTGACCACCCAAGGGTCACGTTGAAGCGAGAAGTCTGGTGAAAGGAACCGCCCGCAGGTGCCCTGTAAATCGAAACCTGAGCTTTGTCCAGGTTGGAGAAATATATGGCGAGTTCAATTGAAGCTCATTTTGCTGTAGTCATTCCGCTCTTCATATTTTACTCGCCCACATGGGCGCCCTGGGGGGGGGGTAAGAATTAGGGATCCTTGTTGGTACCTTGGCACCTTGGGCAGGTGCAACAAAAAAGGGCATATTTTGACAGTCCCGCCCATCTGCCGAAGATGGTTCACTCTACTTTCATCCGACCCGCAAACGGTCTTTCAAGGCTAGGTCTTGCAGTAGGGCCCTTTCTCACCCCTTTTTTGGTTGGGAGGGTTGCCCTACTAAAATAGACTACAGAAAAAAATCGGGTACCCTTATTCTAACCTCTCTACTGGAGGACCCAACGTTTTGGAAACCAACCTGACACCCGTCATAGCGGCACCTTACTCTTGGCGCTCTCTCTCTCTCGCCAAGGTGAACTCGGCCCCCCGGCATGGAAAGATTGGGGATGGAAGGGGTCTGGAACTTATCTTCATGGTTGTTGGGAAGCATTTTGCATTTTTGCTTGTTGTGGTTTAGTGGGAAATCCCCACTTGACGGCTAAGATTTAAGTGGTTGCTCCCCTTCCAGCGTCAACCAAGTTTTATACCTAGTTGATGCTTTGGGCTATGATGGCTTCTCTAGGATGTGTGGTGTGTGGACTCCCCTGAAGCATCAGTCCAGCGCAGACGATAAAAGAGAGTACAGGCAAAGAGTGTCAGTGCCCTCAGCCCCTTTTGCTTTGACTCTATCGGATGAAAAAAGGGATCTAGGACACTGGTGAAATATTACAATTCACCCAGATGCGTTCGCGCTTGCAGCTGGCATGTTTTGAGCTCGATGCTTTGGGCTTTG